>PVIA01007660.1:0-80647 GCA_004024845.1 Tonatia bakeri | reverse complement strand
TACTCTATTAGTTGGAAGGTTTAATTAATGGATTTTTAAGATGTTGAATTATTTTTACATTTCTGGGTTAAACACTGGATTCCATGTGCTAATTTTTCATCAATATTAATGAGGTATATTGCTTTGCAATTATCATTCTGGTTTTGGTAGCCAAAGAATAGTGCCTTCAAAAACAAACTGGGAAGCATTTTTTGTTCTTCAGTTTTCTGGAATAGTTTCTGTAAGACATGTAATTTCTTTCTTAAATATTTGCTAACATATGCCAACAAAATTATCTGGTCTTCTAATTTTATTCAAAGACATTTAACTAGAAACCTAGTGGATTTTACAGATAGATGACTATTGAAGTCATTTTTGTATGGAATTTGATAATTTTCTTTTTCAAGGAATCAGCCCATCTATACTAAATTGTTGAATTTATAGGCATGGAATGGTTAATAGAGTTTCTTATTATCTTGTTTTAATTTTACATTTAATGGATATCTTTTTTTTTGTTACTGAGGTCAGCAAGTTTTGCTCTCTATATTTCTTTTGGATCATCAAGATTATTAAAACATCAATCTTGCAAGGAAACAACTTATGGTCCATTATTTTTATGTATTGTTTTCTGCCTTTAATTTCAGTGGTTTTCAACATTATCTTTATTATTTTTTCCTGCTTTATCATGCATCATTTTCTTTTTATTGTGTTTCACTTTCCCTTTATTTTCTAGTTTTTTAAGGTAGAAGCATAGCTTATTAATTTGAAGTACAACTTATTTTATAACGGGAGAAAATATGCATGTGGTAGTTCCCTCTTGTTGGCAGTTTTGCTTTCAGCAGTTTCTGTTACTTGCTGTCAACTGCAGTCAAAAATATTAAATAAAAAGAGAACCAACCGTATGGGAAAACATATTTGCCAATGATACCTCAGACAACGGTTTAATCTCCAAAATATATGAAGAACTTACATGACTCCACTCTAAGAAAACAAGCAACCCAATTAAAAAATGGGCAAAGGACTTGAACAGACAATTTTCCAAGGAGGACATACAGAGGGTCCAGAGACACATGAAAAGATGCTCAGTATCACTAGCCATCAGAGAGATGCAAATTAAAACCACAATAAGATACCACTTCACACCAGTCAGAATGGCCATCATAAACAAAGCAACAACAAGTGTTGGAGAGGTTGTGGAAAAAAAGGGACCCTAGTGCACTGTTGGTGGGATTTCAAACTGGTGCAGCCACTATGGAAAACAGTGTGGAATTTTCTAAGAAAACTAAAAATGCATCTGCCTTTTTTTTAAGATTTTATTTATTTATTTTTAGAGAGGGAAGGGGGGGAGAGAGAGGGAGAGAGAGAGACATCAATGTGTGGTTGCTGGGGGCCGTGGCCTGCAACCCAGGCATGTGCCCTGACTGGGAATCGAACCTGTCATGCTTTGGTTCACAGCCGCGCTCAATCCACTGAGCTATGCCAGCCAGGGCTCATCTGCCTTTTGACCCAGCAATTCTACTGCTAGGATTATATCCTAAGAACCCTGAAACACCAATCCAAAAGAACCTATGCACCCCAATGTTCATAGCAGCATAATTTACAATAGCCAAGTGTTCGAAGCAACCTAGATGCCCCTCAGTAAATGAATGGATCAAAAAACTATGATACACTTACACAATGTAATTGTATGCAGCAGAAAGAAAGAAGGAGCTCCTACCCTTTGCAACAGCATGGATGCAACTGGAAAGCATTATGCTAAGTGAAATAAGCCAGGCGGTGAAGGACAAATACCATATGATCTAACCTTTAACAGGAACCTAAACAACAACCAAACAAACAAGCAAAATATAACCAAAGACACTGAAATAGAGAACAGGCTGACAGTGACCAGAGGGAAGAGGGGAGGGAATTTCAGGGCAAAAAGGGAAGGGTTTACAGGAACAAGTATAAAAGACACATGGACAAAAACTAGGGGGGAGTGGAAATGGGAAGGAGGTGGGAAGGGCTGGGGGTGATCAGCTGGGATGATAGTAGAAGACAGAAAGCTGTACTTGAACAACAATTAAAATAAAAATTAAAACAAAAAACCCCAAAAATTTTAAATGAAAAAATTCAGAAATAAACAATTCCTAAGTTTTAATTTGCATGCTCATCTGAACAGCATGATAAAATCTTGAGCTGTAGTGTTTTGTCCTTCCCTGGACAAGTAATTCTTTGACCCAGTGTATTCACACTGTATATGCTACCCACCTGTTATCAATTGTCGAAGTAATTGCAGTGCTTGTTTTCAAGTAACCCTTATTTTACTTAATAATGGCAAAAGATCAAGCATACATACTACTTGCAAATTAGATATGACAAAAAGATGCCTTAGATAGATTTCTTTAAGGAAAAAGGAAAAAGGTGAGTGCAGTCTAAGATAATTTGAGAGATTACATTCATGTAACTTTTATTACAGTATATTATTACAACTGTTCTATTTTATTAGTAGTTATGGTTTTTAATATCTTATTGTGCTTAACTTATAAATTGAACTTTACAATAGGTGTGTATGAGTAAGAAAAATCACCATATGTATAGGCTTTGGTACTGTCTGCAGTTTCAAGCATCAACTGGGTTGGGTTCTTGGAATGTACTTTCCATACATCTGATATGTGGATAATATCCAAAACATATAAGGAGCTGATACAACTCAATTGAAATACACAAATGATTCAAATATAAACAAGCAAAGGATCTGAATGATCATTTTTCTAATGATCATTTATCAGTGTATAAGATACACTGATAGCCAACAGATATATGAAAAGATGATCAACAGTGCTAATCTTTAGAGACATGAAAATCAAAACTACAATGAGATATAACATCACACCTGTTAGGATGACTATTCTCAAAAAGTCCAAAGATAACAACTGTTGGCAAGATATGGAGAAATGATAACATTGTGTACCATTGTTGGGAATGTAAATTGGTAAAACCATTATAAAAAACAGGATGGAAGTTCCTCAAGAAATTAGAAATAGAGCTACCACATGGATTCAGAAATTCTACTCTAGGTGCATATCCAAAAGGTACAAAATCATTATTTTAAAAGATACCTGTACTCCAGTGTGTATTGCAGCCTTATAATCATAGTTTCCAGTAAGTAGGAATAGCCCAGGTATCCACCAAGGAATGAATGGATAAATAAAATGTGATATGACATGTGCATACACACGCAATGGAATGAAAATTGGTATATGCTTTGGCCAGTGTGGCTCATTTGGTTGGAGTGTCATCCTATAACTGAAAGATTGCAGGTTTTGTTGGTGATCAGGGAACTAACCATCGACCAAACTAGGTTGCTGGCTCAATTCCCAGTCCAGACATGAGCATTCCCCACTCTGGGCACACCCATATGGGAGGGGACCAGTTGATGCTTCTCTCCTGAATCAGTGTTTCTCTCTTTCCCTTCCTTCCTCTCTAAAAGCAATGAAAAAATATTATTTCCCTGGGTGAGAATTAACAAATAAGATACAATTAATTATTCTTCAGCCTTAAAAAAGGAAATCTTGCCATTTGTGACAACGTTATTGAACCTGGATGACAACTTGCTAAGTGAAGATAGCTAGGCACAGAAACACAAATACTGCATAATCTCACTTATATGTGAAATTCCAAACAGTCAGATTCGCAGAAGTAGAAAATAGAATGGTGTTTATCAGAGGAGTGGAGGAAATAGGGAGATGTTAGAAAAGTCATATATGTTTTCTGTCATGTTCCATAAAGCCTGGAGAGCTAATGCTCTATGTGGTGACCAGAGGTAAAATAAATACCTAAAATTGGTTAAGAGAGTCTCACCTCACAAACACACAGAAAACAAAAATGTAATAAGAGGGATAGTGGGGGAAATAGAAGAGTCATCAAAGAACATGTATAAAGGACACATGGACAAAGCCAAAGAAGGTAGGTTTGAGGGTGGGGATGGGTGGGATGGGATAAAATGATGAGGCGAAAATGGAGACAACTCTGCTCGAACAACAATAAAAAAAAATTAAAAATATACAATTGTGTGACTTTGTGACCATGTTAAATAGTTTAATTGTGGTATCTCACAGGGCAAATATGTATTAAAACATCATATAACAAGAATGAAATACATATATATTATTTTATTTATCACTTTTACCTTAATAAAGCTGGAAACAAAGAAAGTTTATGTATGATAGCATTATTTTAGAATTAGTATTGTTTTTCTTTATTTTTATTATGGACACTATTCCAGATGTCCCCTGTCCTCCCCTTTCCCACCTTCACACTGCACCTTCTCACCCTTTCCCTGGCCATCACCACCCCGTTCTGTGTCCAAGGGTGATACATATATGTTCTTTGACTAATTCCTTCCTCTTCTTTCCTTTAATCTCCCTTCCCCTTCCCCTCTGACAGCTGTCAGTCTGTTCCATGTATCTATGCCTCTATTTTGTTTGTCAGTTTACTTTATAAATTAGAATCCCTATGTACATGAGATTATGAGGTATTAATCTCCTGACTAACTTATTGCACTTAACATAATAATTTCTAGGTCTGTCCATGCATGCTGTCACAAAAGGTAAGAATTCTTTTTTTTTTTTTTTGATGCCAAATAGTATTCCATTGTGTAATTATCATAGCTTTTTTATCCACTCATCTACTGATGGGTGCTTGAGCTATTTTGAAATCTCGACTATTGTGAATAATGCTACAGTGAACATAAAAGGTATATAGACTCTTTCTGATTAGTGCTTCGGGGATCTTTGCATATATCCCCAGAAGTGGAATTGCTGGGTCAAAGACAGTTCCATTTTTAATTTTTTGAGGGAACTCCATAGTGTTTTCCACAGTGGCTGCCCCAGCCTGCATTCCCACCAACAGTGCACTGGGGTTCCCTTTTCCCCACATCCTCATCCCTACCTGTTTGTTGATTTATTGAAGGTAGTCATCCTGAGAGATGTGAGGTGATATCCCATTGTGATTTTAATTTGCATTTCTCTGATGATTAATGACATTGAGCATTTTTTCATGTTTATTGATGATCTGTATGTCCTCTTTGTAGAAATTTGTATTCAAGTCTTTTTTTTTTCAAAAGATTTTATTTATTTTGTTTTACAGAGAGGGGAAGAGAGGGAGAAAGAGAGGGAGAGAAACATCAATGTGTGGTTGCCTCTCACACACCCCCTACTGGGGACCTGGCCCATGACCCAGGCATGTGACCTGACTGGGAATCGAACCAGCGACCCTTTGATTCACAGGCCTGTGCTCAATCCACTGAGCTACACCAGCTAGGACTTTTAAAAAAAAAATATTATTCAATAAAATAGCAAATATATTTTATTAAATATTGTAAAAATACAGCAGATTTTGTGGCAACTTATAAATAAACTGATACTTTGAACCTAAAATGCAATATAACTAAAAATTCATTTCCAAATGCAAAGCAGTTACCCTTTGTTAGGGGTGGTTCATATGAACACATAATTTTTTTTTTTAAGGAAAAGATGATTGTTACAATTAACTATATAACCACTTACATATACCTAAGTTCTATTCTTTAAAAAGTTCCTTTAAAGAATCCAATTTAAACATCTTAAGCTTTTCTTCAGCAATTTTCTCCATGCAGCATAAGTACCCCTTGATGTACAAGACTCAGGAAACTATTTGAATACCCAGACCATACTGGTATCTACAACAAAGGCCTCCCCAAGGGAGCCCAGCTCCAACTTGTGAAGAAGGCCCAGTTCAGAAGGTAACAAAGCAGTAATTTATGATAGTGCTTATCATTATAAAAAATTTATAACTTTAGGTATCTTTGTTTGGGGTTTCTGTGGTTTAGGCACATCCAAAATTTCTTCATATCCATACTCATTCCCTTTGCCAGTGACCAACTGCAACCAGAGAATTCTGACTTTAAGGGCAATCATTCTTAAAATGTTCCACAGGGCCACAAATTCTGCAGCAACCACAATCTGTATAGACTCCTCTGGGATTTTCAGGGCAAGATATGGACAGGTGCCCTGTTTCCCCACAAATAAAACATGTTTTTTTAAATTGAATTATCCTCCTGGTGTTGAGTTGTATACATTTTTATTTATTTTGTAAGTTAACCCCTTATCAGCTGTATCACTGGCAAATATGTTCTCCCACAGTGGCTTCCCTTCTCATTTTGTGGGTGGTTTCTTTTGCTCTGCAGAAGCTTTTTGTCTTAGCATTTTTCAAATGCATGCATTACATTATCTTGAATTTATTATGTTGGAAGGTACTGCTATGTCTAACATATTTTGTGTTAATATTTCAAAATAAAAATGAACACCTGAGATTATGCTGCATAAGTATTGGAATATTTCTTCAATGAGTTTATCACTTCTTCTTAGAAATTTTTGTACTATATATACTAGTCAAAAGAAATGTATACACCTGTAAATAGTTGTCCAAAATAGTCACAAACTAAAATAGAAGCAAGCTGTTGTTTGATATCCAAAGATGTCACATAATTAATCCAGTGCACAGCAACTTCTTGGGGGACTCATGTCCTTTGGATGCCATCCCACCCCAAACAGATGAACACACACTGAGAAAAGGGAGACCTGTGCATTGCTGGGTAATTGACACTTAAAATAAATGGCTTTTTTTCTCAAATTAGTGTTTTGTATTTTAAGGATTTTTAAAACACAGCTACTAATGCATGCACAATTATTTGGAACCTGTCTGATAGTTTTAAAGTACAAAAAATAAATAGAGAAAGAGAATTTAATTTTAATTTTATTTCACTTATTTCTTAGCCATTTTGGCAAAAATTTAAAAAGTACTATTTTTAGTTCTTTTTTGTCCCATAGGTAAGCTTTTCTATTTTGAAATAAAATAACTATCAGGTGATAAAGAAGTAGTCTATTTTGTTCTTCAGGGCTTTACCTAATCAACTGAAAATAAATTCTCTTTTTAGAGAAGAGTCCCTGAAATAAGTTTACAAGTAAAAACACAAGTATAATTTTACTTTAAATTATATTCATTCCTGATACGTTGAACAGAATATCTTCCTCTCAAATTTTTAAGAGTGTCTGTATCCTTCTTAAGTGCTTGTTTCCTTGACATTTCCACTCCATCAATTTGATTTTCATGAAGAGATTGCCTTTGAAATTCAAATATCAGACCACTTCTGGGAGAAGAGGGGATACAAGATACATTTACGAATCTGTAAACCTCATTTCATTCTGGTGGATAATTCTGTTTTCATCTTATAATAAGGAACAGGAAGTTTAACAAAGAGTCAGAATGAAGAAATGGTAGAGCTGCCAAACATCTCCTAATTCAGGTCACCCCTATATGGATTCATTGTTTGGCATGAAAAGAATAGCCAAAGGAACAAGCATTCACTCATTCTGAGCACACAGACACATAAAAAACACATTCAAAAGCAAAGAAAAATGCCTTTCTGCTGCTGTGGCTTAACTTCAATAGTTTGTAACATCAATAATTGACTGAATGAGGCTTCATAAGAGTTTGAGAAGAGGGTAGTCAGGGACTGAAGACTGATAAGATGTTGAAGTCTCATTAGGTTGCTTGCTGATGGGGATATATTTGAAAGTAGGTAGAGTATGAGAGATTGTCTTGCATCTTCATGTGCATATCTGCAATGTACTTGAGGTTTGCTTTTGTGTTGCCATAAGATATTTTACAGTTTTTAATATTTTGAAACATGAGTCCAGTTTTAATCTTGGGCTTCCCTTGTTTAGCATTTTTGGAGCAGGAGTTTTAAAGGAAGATATGTAATAGAAATTGTTTTGCTAAGCCTTCTTAAATGTTTAGTAAAGATAGAAAAAAGTTTTATAATATAAAATGCTCAAAAAATTAATGGATATTTTTCATAAGAGAAAGAAGTATGTTCATATTTCTCCCATTTACCTTACTCTATTGTTAAAAGTAGCAAAAGAATTACCTACACAACTATGATTCAGTTTCAGTTATATAAAGTGTTTCCAATAAGAAAAAGTTGAAAGTTGAAGCTATAGCTCAGTGTCTAGAATAGCTCTTTTCAGGAACCCACTTAGCTAGTATATGTGTCTTTTTGCCTCTTCTACTTATTTTTCCTAAAACCTAAAAAGACTGTGACTAAAATAACAATATTCCAGAAACCTTTAAGGTGGAAGCCATGACTAAGGGTGGAAAACTAGAAAAGCTCCTGGGTCTTTGATGACTACAAAGCTGGAAAAAATAAATAAATAAAAACAAACTAAACCCCCCCAAAAAAAACAAAAACAAAAACCCCTGAACTTCTATATCAAACTAACTTGAGTAACTTTATCCATCTTTATCTATTTACCTATCATTTATCTATTTACTTACTTTTACTTATTATTATTTTGTGTTATTTACATTGGGACTTCATCTACCATTTAGAAACACCCATAATAATAAGGATAACATAAAACATAGTCCACTCTCTTTGCAACAAACTTTTCAGTAATTTCAATCAATGATTTTCATTGGCCATTACTATGAATCACTCACTCCAAGTACTTGGTTTCCTTGCTAGTCACACATCATTTATTCAAGTATTAATCAAATATTTATTGAGTCTGGCATTGCTTTAGGTGCTTGAGATAGTAATAGAAGAATAGACTTTTACCTTCTTAGATTTAGTGCTGAGCCCTATAAATTAAACTAACAAAAGATGGATTAATAGGAGAAAAAGGCATATGTTTCATTATTTTAATTTTATATGTATGGGGGCTCCACAAAAAAGAAGGGAATCCCCTAATAAGTAGTTAGACTTGGAAACATACAAGAGCAATACATTATGGACTAGGCAAAGGGGATGTGGGCTTCTGCTGGGAGGGTAAATTGTGGGAGGGTAAATGTGTGGGGAAACTAAAATGGATATGGGCTGTTTTAGTGGGTTGTTTTTTTTTTTTTTTTTTTTTTTTTTTTGGACCCACCTTGGTACTGACTCTCCATCTTCTTCATACCATAAAAATCTCCCAAGAGAAGAAGTTTTTGACAGTCCTCATTTCTTTGGTGTTTCTGCCTGTAGTCACATAATGGAAACTCTGCGAAGACTTCTTTCTGGATCCACTGACTTTCAGTTACCTTCAGATCAAAGTAACCCATTTTCAAAAATGATGTATATTAGGGTGGCATATTCTAGTCTCCTTCAGAATATATCATAAAATATAAAAACCAACAGGACCTCTGCCCTTGCAGAACATAAACTGATAATAATTTTGTCAATAATCATAGAAACACATGCAAAATGGCAACTGTGACTTGCTAAGGAGGAGACACTTTTAGAGTATCTCCTAAACGCAGGTAGAGTTCTCTTCACAAAAACAACATAATTTCTTTAGCAAAGAATAAATGTCCTGTGTATTGTGTGCCCTAGAGTCAGCTCCATCTTCGGAAAGCCCTATGAATGAGTGGTATCTGCAAGTTTATGTCCCCCACAGCCATGCTCAGCTACTACAAAGTCACGCCAATGGCTCTTTTTATGGAGTCAATTCATGTTATACTTGGCTTTCCTATTTTTCTGCTGCCTCCTATTCTTTCAAGCATTATTATCTTTCCAAAGAATCTTGCCTTCTCATGATGTACCTAAGTAGGACTTCAGGTCACTTTTGCCTCCTGCAATATTTTAGGCTTAATGGGCTCTAGGACCCATTTGTTAATCTGGCAGTCTGGGGTATCCACAGAGCTCTCCTCCAACACAATATTTCAAATGAATTTTTTTCTGCCAGCCATCTTCACTGTTGAACTTTTGCACTTATACGGTAAATGGGAATATACAAGTGTGGATGATCTAAGCCTTGGTTTCTAATGATATACCTTTGCTCTTAAAATAATAAATGCTTTCCCTTAAAAAGTACTGTGTGTGTGTGTGTGTGTGTGTGTGTGTGTGTGTGTGTGTATCTTAAAGAATGTTATTAAATGGAGTAGACATGGAAAAAGAAACATATGAGATATATCTAGTAATATAAAATTTGGGTAAAGTTTCCAACAAAAGTAATAGCAAACCTGGTGTGTTCAAGGATAACAATTATTGTGATGACAGTCTCTGGATATTGTCATGTTCTATACCAAGGGGGTCCCCCCAAAACCCAGAATTAACTGGAGGGTATGCCCCTTGAAGTACAGGCTTGCCCCATTAGGTAATTTTTCTAGGAACCCATCTATATCAGTTTTTCTTCTAAGCATTGTTGTGAGAGACTGCATTTGGCTTTAGTAAATTTTTTGAAGACTCTTTCAACACCTTTGCCCATTTCACTATGGGTGATTTACAAGTGCACCTGACCACACTGCACTGAGCGATCAGCAGTTTTTGATAAAAAATGGCATGACCCCCATGTCACATCCTTCCTATCACCTGATCTCCTCCCGAGTGACTTGTTTTTTTGTTTCCCCTAATTGAAAAAGTCCTCAAAGGGAAACATTCTGCCTATGTGGAAGAGGTGAGACAAGAATAAGTCATCAGAATTAAGTTCAAAATCTGCTTTGTGCATTGGAAAAAAAATGTCTTGATTGGTGTGTTGTATCAAACGAATAGTACTTTGAAGGTGACTGGGTTTACCTTCACATTTTTTACCTTCTTACCTTCTTACCTTCACAGGTAAGAATAAATACACATTTTTTTAAGTAAAGCTTGTTTTGGGGGGATCCCCCCTCATGTATGGGAATTAGTGTTTACGTGCATCTCTGCATGTATACTATAGGAAAGACTATAATCATAGAAACTATAGTAAAGAGTTTGAATTTTAGATTTCATTTAAGCATAATAGAAATTCATCAGAGTGTTGTTAATTGCAGATTTATTTGAGGCGAGTAAACATATGTTTATATGTTAAATAGATACAAGAGTACTTAGAAGATTGAGTGATTATATCTAGTTGAGAGGATAAAAAAAATTATGTACTATTACAGATTTTTTTTTAAAGTTGACTGTATTTGATTTTCAAGGAGGTGAATATCCTGTTCATTATTTAAAGTCCACCAAAAATATCCTTCCTTTTTCACCCCTGATGCTTTCTACCTTGTTCAGGAAATATGCTCCAAGACCTTCAGTGGATGCCAAACCTTAAATACACTATTTTTTTCATATGTTCATACCTATGATAAAGTATAATTTATAAAACAGACATAGTAAGAGATAGTGACAATAATAATAATAGAATGGACCAATTATAACAAGAAAATATAATAAAAGTTATATTAATGTAGTCTCTCTCTGTATTTCTATCAAAATATTATACTTATCTTTTCACTTAAAAGAAGTACCTTTCTTCTCCTCTTTGGCATATCTGAATCACCAGCATCACTGCCTTGCACTTTGCAGCATTATTAAGTAAAATAAAGGTTACTTGAACACAGGCATTGAGATAACCATGACAATCAATCTGATAAACTAGACTAAACTAGACGATTACTGAGTGACTAATGGGAGGGTAGCATATGCAGTGCGATGATGCCCAACAAATGGATAAGTCTTGTCATGGATGAAATGGAACAGGATGGTATGAGATTCAGTTCAGAGTAGTGCACAATTTAAAACATTAATTATTCTGGAATTTTTATTCAATATTATTGGAATGTGGTTGACTGTAACTGAAACCACATAATGGGAAACTGTGGATAATGGGAGACTATTGTATAGCACTTTTCACAACAAAATAGCCCTGGATTCAGGTCATCTTCTTGAGTCTGTGACTCTCCACATGCTATGTGAATCAAGGATATTATCTTCTAGATGCTCCAATTTTTTTATGTATAACCTAGGAATAACAATAATAACCACCTGGTTTTTGTTAGGACCAGATGATTTAATACATGTAAGTAGTATAAAGAAGTGTCTGACAAATAAATATGCTAAAACAAATATTAGCTCTTTCTCTTATGACTACTGTCATATTATACGTGTATATTGGAGATGACATCCATTCAACTGATTCGCTTGATTAAACAGAACTCCTTTTGTAAATGTACTAATTGATACGCACAAAGACATCTACTACGTAATATATTATTCAAACAGGGATACTTTAATGGGTGAAAGTCTGTGCTATTAATAATTACAACTGTGCCACAGTTAATAAACAGAGGTATGCTTTCCCTATTTTTAGGCATTTCTGTTATAAACCCATAACTTCTGTGCATAATGACAGCAGATATTTACTCAGCTTTAGCTACTATTAACTGTTCTCAGGCTTGGACTACAGACTCACTTCTTAACTTTCAAAATGTTTTTCTAATTGTAATCAGAATGCTATTTTAAAATTTAAAGTTGATAATATTTTTTCCATTTCATAAATGCTTTAACAGTTTACATTTCCTTCAAATTCTTCACTGTGCCTCTCATGGCCTATAGAGTATGCACTTCATCATCAATCTCATCATAGATTGCTTTTTATTGTCATCATCACCACCATCGTCATCATAGATTATTATCTGTGTACCAAGACTTGTGCTAAATATTTTATGTGGGATATCCCCTCTTAATCCTCACAAAACCCCACTGGGATACTTTTATTATCTCCAATTATGCAATGTAGAAATGGAGGTTAATTGGTTTTAGACAAATTGCCTAATATACAATTTGTGAGATACAGAGTCAGATTTTAAAGCCAGATAGTCTGATATCAGAGCTCTTGGCACTAAACCTTGTTATATTGCTTCTATTATAAACACATTGATTAAAAGAAAAATGAACACCTATGTGATTGAATAAGAACCTTTTCTCCTCTCTCCAGTTACATCTCAGCTTCATTTTCTGTCACTTACCTGTATCACTGCACAGAAGCCAGCTATTCTGATCTGATTTTTCTTTGCATTGAAATGCTAGTTTTGCCATTGGATTTTCATAAATGCTGGATCCTCTTCCTGAAGCATTATCACCATTCAGATTTACCTGGATGATACCTCACCATCAGTGAAATATTAGACTCAAGGACACTTATTCTATTATACTTTTTGTCATTTAGACTGCTTATAATATTAGGTGCACCATTCTGTTCTTGCATTCATGGCATTGATCACATTCTATTAAATATCAATTCACATGTCTCAGTCTCAGACTAGACTGCAGGTACTATAAAGGTAACCACAGTGTTGTCTACCTTCTCAACCACTGAATTACTGGTGTTCCAAAATAATAGATACTTCAGAATATAAAAGAAAAATTGCACCAGATGAAGTTAAGCAGGCAAAGAAAACTTTATTCAAGACTATTGCAAAAGTGGGAAGATATTGACCTTAACTCTGCAGAAATATAAGGTGGGAGATTTTGTAAGAGATGAGATGAGCTAATATAAAATACTAGAGGATGTTAGGTGAGAGTCTGGGTTAATGTGGTTAGGTTTTCTGTGTTTGTTAATAGTGCTTATTGTTAACATAGAGCTAGGAGATAGAGGTACCATCTTTCTTGATGATTACATGTCATAGGAATG
Source organism: Tonatia bakeri (assembly GCA_004024845.1). Classification (NCBI taxonomy): domain Eukaryota; kingdom Metazoa; phylum Chordata; class Mammalia; order Chiroptera; family Phyllostomidae; genus Tonatia; species Tonatia bakeri. Next base: position 67,223 of record PVIA01007660.1, on the reverse strand, counting down.
GCTCCCAAATCCTGGAGAAAGACATTCTTGGGTTGTAAAACTGCCAACAGGTTGGGAGAAGATTTAAACCTCAAAGAGGAAGAAAAATAATTTGCAATTTCAAGTTTAAAGTAAGCACTTTAAGAAAAGATCATTGGGAACAAGTAGAGTCAGGAAGAAGCCTGTCTGCAGTTTGTTTAGCCCAGCTGAGTTGAACTGTAAGGCCATCTCAGTCAAGATCTATCAGTTGAATCAATGAATAATTAACCAGAAAATTAGAATATTCCCTTGTACAGTAAAAGCTCTTGACATGTAGTGATTAAGAACTATTACATGACTCTGTATTTATATGATTTAAATAAAGTGTTGAGCAATACACACATGAAATTTGGCATTTTAAATATTCAATCTAATGGTTCTGATTATGTTTTTGTATTTTTATAATTTCTAGAAAGTAAATTAACATTATTATAATATAGTGATACACAAGTAGAGTTTAATAGTTTAATTGATCATTTTAGTTCTCCATTTACTGAAACTTCAAAGAAATTACTAATGACATTAAAGTGCATTGCATGTAAATGACTCAATATAAACACAGTGGCTTGATAGAGCAGAAATAATTTTATGCTTGCTAACTGAAGTTCTTGCACATTTTAAATAATGTTTAGTGTTGCCTGAATTATTGTGTCTATAAAGGACATATATCCAGTCTAATTAAACCTGTATAATTTAGAGAAGGTGGATTTAATAGTACTGATATTTATATTCCCCAAATTGTCATTGGGTATGGTATCAGTAACTTTTTCAAAGTAGTTTTGCTTATTTATTTACACACTTAGAATACTATGGATAACCTCATATAAAATATTGTACATTTTCTGAATTTTTTTCCTTTCCAGCATCACCCTTGCCTCTCCTAATGCTAGATGTTTCACCATTGTTCATGTTTATGGAAGTTAATCTCGGACCTAAATTTCATTAACAGAGCATAGTCATAGTTGAGTTTCTTCAATAATAAGTTAATTGGGCAGAAATTTTGCAAATATATGGGAGAAGGAGAAGTGATAAATGTTTTCTACATTTGAAAGGGCCCCCATTTACAAATCAATATTCTTCAATGTATTGTTTTCTTCCACGACTAACTGGTGGTTTATTTGCATGCATCTTACTGGCACTGTCAAGGGAAACTGAAATATTTGTCTCTTCGATTTTACAGACTCACCCAGAGAGTGCAGCCCTGATTTTGTATGAGAAGGACTATCAACAGACCCTAAAACGTGAGTCCTGTTGATTTGTGCTAGTGAATTCTAGGTTTTATCACTGGCCTACTGATATGACCTGGCCTTAAAATATACAGTAAAAGTCTTCATTAAGTGTTACTGTACACTGTAAGAAATACAGAACATGAGAACTGATGCATCTGTTTTGTTGTCCAGTTTGAAATAATTATAGTAATTTACAGATATTTAACTTTGAAGAAGATAGTACATTTGTGTTATTCAATGATGTCCAGTGTAAAACATACAGCTTTATATAGTTCTAACACTCTAATTTATTTATGATAAGGTATGCACACAAGATCTTTACAACTAAACACTTCCATGTTATTCTGTACATAATTCATGTTAATATTTTCTATAATATTCCAGATATTTGGTATTTCATTTTTTCACTTTTTTTCCCAAATGAAACAAGAAGTTTATCCAAAGTGAAAGCTTTGTGCACTTTTCTTCCTTGTTCTGTGACAGATCGGTTTTTCAGCTACTTGCTAATTGTTGGTATCACTTTTCCCTGTTTGGCCTCTGATGAATTGTCTTTGATAACCAGCTGTTTTGCTCTTGATCTTTGCCATGGCTACAGCTCTGGGTTATCAGAACTGCCATTAATAAAAGTGAAAGATCAAGGAGCTCACAGCTTATGAAAGTTAGAGGAGACATAAGACTTGATATGGACTGATGAATTTTCCACTGACAGATAGTTTGCAGTTTCTCCTATCTGCTGTCACAGTACCTGAAATAATAAGGGGAATTTCTCCCTCCAATAACGGATGGTGGGGGCTGTTTGCTTTGAGAGAATCTGCCAAGGTAACATGCCACGTGGCTTTATCTTTGAAAGCGAGGGTGAAACAAGCTTGCCTGGCTGCAGATAAGCGACTTAAAAGAAATTCTATTCAGATGTACTTGTCACTAATCTAGCTGGAGGTTTTCTGATTCATACATACTGTTCTGTGTGCGATGAAGCCTTAAATCGGTTTCCTCTGGGAGCAGGTCGTATTCTGGGGTCGTCGGATCTGTGCTGTGGGAAGGTGCCTGCCTGAATCATATAGTATCTTCCTACTGAATGTCCATCTATTAGAAGACAAATAACTTGAACATGTATTAGATAATCTCTGGGAAATTTTCAATAGTAAAAACATTGACAAAAATTGAGCTATCTATTAATATATAAGTGTTTGTAACAAAAAATTAATCAACCCACCTGGCCTTAACAGTCATTTATTCTGGTAATTAAATAGTTATAGAAATGTTTTTCCAATAATAACCTAGCTCTTGATGAATGCATTTTTATGATTTTTATTTATTTAAACAAAAAATATGTACTTAAATGTATTACTTTATACTGAAAAAATGCAGGGCTTATTTTTCTAAAGGAAAAGTTTTAGAAAATAAAGATTTTTTTCCATTTCCAATATAGTTTTCTATAGTGGAAATTTTATTTTATTATTGTATGCAATTTGAAAGAAAATAACATACTTTGGAGAAATGGACAGATATTGGCTCAAATTTGAAGGATCATAAAGAAGAAGAGATGTTTATTTCTGTATAAAATTGTGCTGAGGAACTTTAATATAGATTATTTTATTTCTTTATATTTGGGTGTGGGATATTTAGCAAGAGCAAAATATAACCTAGTAACTTCCTTTGGATTTTAAATGTGCTCTATTTTGTGTAAAATTAAGCCAGTATATGCCAAAGAGGTAGTTAAGTTAAAGTAATTATTTATATATTTCTAAAGTATTTTTAGCATGTATGACAGCATGTATTGGTAATTTATTGGACAATTTACCAATAAAAACTGATATGTTTTCTCTACTTTGTAAATTTAAAACTGTTCCTGGTATTCTGTATTTCAATGGAAAAAAAATACTTACTTGACTCACAAAGAAAAAACACTTCCAACTGGCTGAAAATGATGATTTTGGCCTGTACTTAAATGATATGTCTTTTTAATTTTTCCTAGTTGTAATAATATTAATTATTTAGCATAAACTAGAATTTTATTATGAATTAAAGCATACTTAAGATAGTATTATAGGAACTCATTACATCATTTATGCATAATTTGCAATATTTAATAATACATGCTTCACATTATCCAAATTTTAAATTAGATTATAACCTTAAAACCATCTAATGTCTTCTAATAAACAGAAGTGAGAAATAAATATATTTAATTATATTATTTTAGGGTTTCAAGAAGGGAGAAACAAAACTGGTTCATAAAACTAAAAAAATATATATGATTATATCATATTCAAAGTATACATAATTAGGCATATTTCTGCTCTTTTCTTTCCATTCTAGTTTTTTTCATAGATAATGATAAATGTCTAAACTTTGAAATTTCCATATCTTTATAAAAACCTATTATATACATCACCATCAGGTATTGTCTTTTTTTTCTCTCTCTTTTTCTTGGAAAACCATTTTAAAACAGACTAACTTTAAATTATTTTTAAAGTAATTCAAACAAAGAGCCATTTTGTTGGAGACATTTAAACAATTTAACAAGTATTTTGTTACTCAGAATATAATGGGATTTTTAAACTCTTTTATTATGAATTTCCCTCTAATCTTTACATGTGGAAGTCCCCATGTTCAGAATCTGCTTAATTAGCTACAATGTCACCATCTCAAAAAGTGTTTTCTAGCTATCAGGTCTAACCATTATCTCCTACGGATTCTTTTTTTAATTCTTTTTTTTAAATGTTATTGTTGTTCAAGTACAGTTGGCTGCTTTCACCCCCAACACTCTCCCCCACTCCAGCCATCCCCCCTCCCTCCCTTGCTTCCACCACCCCTTGGTTTTGTCCATATGTCCTTTATATTTATTCCTGAAAACCCTTCACTCTTTCTCCCACATTGGATTCTTTAATCTCATAGCATTGACTATAACTTTAAACATTTTACCTATATTTTATGTATGTGTACATATACAGAGATAGAGAAAAAAGAGAGAGAAGAGAATTATTTACCTATTTGTCTTGTATCACTTCTACAAAACTTAAGCACAATATGAAGTGCCTAGCTTATTACCTGAAATATAATGAAGTCAGCAAGATTTGTTGAGTGAATGAAATCAGATAATAAATACCATGATAAGAACATAAGAAATCATATATTATATATATTAAAAACATAATATTAAATTTTATATAATCATCAGTTTAACAAAATAATTATAAATATGCATTATATACATGTAGAAAAGTTAGCAAGCTTCAAAACTTCAGTAGTTTCTTCATTGTATAACTAAAGTCTACCAAAACTTATTGGAGAGTAAGTGCTGTGGAATACATAACTAGTATTGCCTAAGTAATTATAAGCTTTCTGTGAATATCTATTCAATAAAAAACAAAAATAAGTATAATTGTTAAAAACATATATTTATTTTACAAGCATTTATTGAAAGTTGACTATGTATAAACTGTGTACAAAAGACTATCAGGGATTTACTCCTGGGAATTGTTTTAACTCTCACCTGTTGAAATCAATATGGTAAAGAAATTCAATGTGTACTTTCAAAACTACAGTAGAGCTTTAACTGTAAAGCAGAAGTTGAAAATTTCAATAATATTTAACGGAACTAGAGCTTGTTTTCAGATGTTGCAAATAACAACAGCACATTGCTGAGAGTAATTTGACACTGAACTTTAGGAAAGCTGAATGAATTTTTGGCACAGGGACTGACATAAGTAAAGGCATGAAGAAGATGTTTAGTGTGAATTAGTTGCTTATTTCAACAGGTCTATCAACTAAATGTAGAAGGATATATTGTATTTGTTGCCAGCTACTACAGAAAGAAGTTAAAGAAGTTTGAAAGTACATTAGGATAATATTGTGGAAGATATAACACTAGTTGAATAATTGGGATTCCGTTGGCATAGAGCACTATTCTCTGAATATATACAATCTCTTCTTGTTTTACAAGCAAATGTGGTTTATAAAGAATCATACATAAAAGTCTGGTATAAGTTACTATAGGATTTTCTTTTGTATGTGCTATATACATGCATGCATACTTATACATACATGTACCCCACAAATGTGTGTATAGGGGCATGTGTATCATTTAACCTGACTTTATTTTACAAAATAGATTGGAGGAGAGTCAGTGTGAATTTGTATGGAAACTATTAATGACTATGAGATCCCATCCATCATTTTTCAGCTGTAAAATGATCATAATACATAATGAAAAATATAACTGCATTTCTTTCTACTTTGGAGAAAGAAAAAAATACTGTGTTTCCAGTTTGAGTCCATTGCCCCATGAATAAAATATTCTCAAGAGTATATGACTATTTGCCTGTATCATAGAAAGATGAGAAATAAATAACCTGAGTAAATACTATTCATAGTAAAAGAAATACCACATTATTTTATGGGAAGAGTAGACACTACTGTTTAGCTTACATTCCAATGTGATTATACTTACCTTGAGTGGCTTTGAGTATGACTCTTATGTCCTTTAATAATTTTTAAAGTACATGTCAAAATCTTCATCATATTAATTGTTTTAATGGAACTAGTGAAGGGTTAATTAATCATGAATACATAGACGGAGAAATGCCAGGAACAATTTCTTGGCAGAAAACCATTGAGTTGAAATGTCACTTTTATCAGTGCATTAGGAATGTGGCAATTAAGGTATAGTTAAGCCCTTTAGAAAACAAGCTCTTAGTCATTTTGTTTTCTAATGATATGGAAAAGAGACAAATCACTTAGTACCTCATTATACATATGTTTTTAACTTTCTGAAAACCAATGCATTTTTAACAATTCTATTTTCTGAATTCCTTTTGTTGACTGGGTATTCTATGATGACACATATAAAGCACTGGGAGATGCTCGTTGGAATGATAGGTCATATCGGTTTGTTAAAAACCTTTGTCAAGACTCTAACCTTAGTATTTTAATGGAATGTCAAGAATCACTTTATGTTTTCAGTGTTTCTTTCTAACACAATTATGTATCTCAGGATCAGTTCCACAGAAGGCAAGCTAGAGGTTCCTTTTTTAACATTTGGTTGTCATGTTTCCTTCATTTGTTGAATAATTTTAAGTTTCTTGCATATACAATGCATCTATTACAAATATTATTCTCTTCCTCAATAAACCTAAAAACCAAACATACTGTTTGACAGGTCAACTAGCAAACTTATCAATTTAAATCAAGCATTCATTTCTATTATCAATAGGTATTGTTCTTATTTAGGAAAGACATGGTTAAGTCAATAACATTAAAAATAGGTGACTTTTCCTTTTGAAAACTATCCTTGTGATTCTCATCCTTCCCACCTTTCATTCTGAGCTCTAAATATGCTGAATGGATTATGTCATGCTCTCTTCATTGCCATGCTCTGTTATCATTGCAGAATTACACACACACACAGCAGTTCTATTTAGCTGGAACAATCTCTTTCCATCTCTGTCATTCTTTCATTATTTAGTTTTATTTTTTTTAATGGCCCTGCTTATAAGTTTTCTTTTCTGGAAGACTTTCCCTGAACTGCTGAGCCATGGTCTAACTTCTTCCCATCCATACCCATAATATCTTGAGATCTCTAATAGAACACCTTTCAGACTATACACAGTGCTCATTTATATATCTCTTATTTTTCTTAAAGATCACATGTTTGATTGAGAGTACAGCACCTGGAATATAGCAGATGTTTATAACCCTCTATTAAAGAAAGAATATACTTTATACATCTTGCATCTCATTGCAGAAATTTTGACTTATGTCATTTTTTGTGCTCATCAACATGATAATATTTTAAAAACACAATAAACATCTAAAAAGTCAAATTTCAGGTAAAGGTGGTAAACTGAACACTTACCGTTAATTTCCTCCACTGTCAGACTCTTACTAAAAATGACACAAAAGTGTTTTGTTTTCATTTCAAACATACACTTTCAAGTTAGGGGAGATTGAGAGTTGAGAAAAAAGCAACAATATTTTACAAGATGGGTGATCTCTGAAGTAGAAGTACAAGACAAACACGTGAGAAAAATAAACTTTAAGCTGTCAGCAGGGAGAGATGAATAATAATATAATTGACATCACACTACAGAATTCCCCAAACTTTTAGTTATTGGCAGCACAGAATACCTCTAGTACTACAGATAAATCATGGAGTAGGGTGGAGGCCAAAAAATAGGTTAAAAGTGAAAAATGTTAATTCTCTAGATATTTATGATTTGAAAATAGCCTCCAGTTGTTGATGGCAATATCTTCACATATCCTAAGCATATTAAGTAGAGATTTTATTTTGAAATATTACTTTCTTTATTATTTCAATTTTCTCCAATTTTTGTTTCTATATTTTAAAAATTCAGTGAGCTCATGATGCACAAGGGGCTTCAATCAGCATTGTTTACTCAGCTTTAAGAAACAATACACATCAGGGAAAATTAAGCAGGGTTGGAACTAAGGTAGATGAAGTGAAACACTCAAGTGCAAAATTTAAGGGCAAAGCAACTCAGTAACCCAAGTAAATTATATTTGAATATAATATTTTAAAAATAGAATTAGTGCATAAGAATAATAAAATAATAAATGTTAAAGGTAAGATCCTTTTGCCTCAGATCCAGTATGGCTCAACACAGAACTGGAGAGTAAATGAGAACAAATCCCAGGAAGGAAAGCAAAAAGATGAAGAAATGTACAGTAGAAAAGAAAAATAAGCAAATTGGTGGATTCTCTAGGACTTTCAATGTTTGATTTATGGAATTTTAAAAACAGAGAAATAAAATGGATAGGGAAATTATCAATAAAATAACTCAATAATTTTCAAAAACTGAAATATATAATTTTACTATGTACACAGTGCAATAAATGAAAACAAACACAAGGATTGTTATTGTAATAGTTCAGAAATGTTGATGATTCTTCAAACTTTCATGAATAAAAGCACTTGTATTCTACCAAATTCAGATGTTTCTTCTGTAGGGCCTAGCTTGACAAATATCAAGATGTTATATGACTCCAAAGATTAATTTGTGCTGTGTTAAAAATACTAATGAAGTCAAAAACTTTTGAGGAGAAATTTTTGACCAAAAATCTCATATCTAAGATATCAGTAAAAATAAGCATAGATTAATCACCACTTTGAATATTCAAGGTATGAAAGCATTAATTTTCATACATCTTTTCACTGGAACATATTAAAGGATGTCCTCCACTGAAACAAGGAGAAGGATAAAGAAATATATACCTACACAAATAAAAAAAGAATGAGAGATTTAAATAATGAGAGGTGACAGCCATCCCCAGGATACTGGTGTGGGGAGAAATCAGGATAACAGCTCTGTGCCAGGTAGAGAGCTTGCCAACCTTCAGCATGTCAGAAAACTGTGAGAAATTTCTCCAGAAAGAAGACATTGATAGAATACCTACAGTGTCTTATCAGTTTGAGAGGAGGTTTAGACAGCTAGTAAGAATTTAGGATGGCTGAGTGATAAAAACAACTCTAAGAAGTTAGTACCAGGAAAAACCGAGTTGCTTAAAATAGAAATATGAATCAACATTGACTATATAACTGTGATATAAATGGCATTTACATGGTCAATATGGGATTTCTATGTAGCCTATATCACAGTAAAATTAAATTAGGAGGAAAATAATATAGGAAGATTGTGCATGTGTGGTTAGGGTAAGAGGAAGAAAAGAGGGTTAAATTCTCTACTGTCCCAGTGAAGAATTTAACTGGAAGAGTCAATATATGGTGTCTAAAGTTAACATAAAATAAAACAAGAAGTTGCACTAAGAAAGCAGTTATACAAGTTGAAAATGCTTGCAGGACTAGGGCAAAGAAAAGAGAGGGTTACTGCTATTTTCATAAGTACAACAAAATGTGCAAACTATTTCAAAGTCAATGCTCAAGAAATGGTGCTGGTTCCTGCTGCAAGATCCACTTATTTTAGTATGCCGTACAAAGTTGTACATACAAGTGCAAACATGTATGCATACTGATGCATACACATTCATACATATAACTAAGCATAATTAGAAAGTTTCTAGGTATTATTTAATCATTAATACTTATTTTAGCTGATTATATATAAACATATACATGCATACATGTATGGAGATGGGCACAGATATATTGATACAGTCATAGTGATAAGCATGGAGAATAATACACAGATAAATACAATTATATAATGAGTAATGAAAGCAACAATTAAAAGTTTTATTGTTAAACATCAACATGTTAGGCACTCTTGAATAAAGGTAACAACTAGTTTTTATGTGTCTGAATTCTCTTCTATGGATTATCCCATTTAATCCTCAATGTAACACTGAGAATGTACATGAATATTTTTTCTTATTTTAAGATAAAGAAAAATTACTTTCATCTTTTGTATTCTTTCCACCCAGATATAAGCATTTTAAAAAATATTATCTGCTCAGTCCTCATCTTATCTTAAATAGCTTCTAACAACAGCATGGAAGATGTGAAATATGTTTTAGAAAAAAATATGATACCCAGCAATTGACCTACACGGCAATATTTCAGAGAGTGACTTCAGAAAGACTTTCAAATAAATGGATCTTTTCAAAAACATTTTTCATTTTGTGTGATATGTTGTAGCATAACTATCATTTTAGGCATTGTTATAGCATAATTAGCTTTATCATCTGGGTATACATTGAAAAGTGCATCATTTGAATAGTAGAATATGAAGGTATGATTCTCATTTTAAATATATGTAAATGTGCACATACACACATACACACATACTTTCTTCGCTATGTTCCAGAAAAATATCAGGAACATTGTTATGTCATAAAATTGTACCTAGAAATTTAACTGTAAATCTCCAAAAAGATCTTTAGAAAAAGCCAAATCCTTTTAAAACTCCCTGAAAATTAAGGCCTCAAATTGAGCTTTACTTTTCTAAATCTTGGCATTTATTATTCATGTCAAATGAATGATTTGATGTGGTGAGCACTAGTGTCTTATGGAATTTTAATAATTGCCCTTGGTTCTTAAGTTTCAAAATAGCTGTATGAGTTGCTGAGCTAAAAATCAAGAATTTTGAGAAAAGTTGAGGCATCTACTAGAATAGTCTGCAGGAGAAATATATGAAGGTTTCCATAAAGGTCTTTTTTATTATTACAGATTTTCCTCATTAAATGAATTGATGATATAGGAAATATTTAAACAAACAAATAGGCTTCAAACTCTATCCAAAACTCCCACCTGTAGGATCTCCCCACATATGCTGATATGTTGAGGAAAATTTATTTCCTCAGCCCTTCCCAGCTCTCCCTACCTTAGCACTATGTCCTAAAATAATAGATGACTGACAGTAACCAGAAGGGAGGTGGGAATGGATGATTGGGGGGAAAGGGGAAGGGTTTTCAGGAACATCTATAAGAGACACATGGACAAAGCCAAAGGGGGGCAAGATCAAGCGTGGGAAGGGGAGATGGCTGGGGGTTGGGGACAGTGGTGCAGAGAAAATGAAGATGGCTATACTTGAACAAAAAATAAAAAATGTGAACGAGGTTTTGAGCCTTCTCTGTAGCTCTTGTTCAGCTGTTTGAAGAAATTAAGGAAGACACAAACAAATGGAAACATATACTGTGTTCATGGATCAGAAGAATTAACATCATCAAAGTGACCATACTACCCAAAGCAGTATATAAATTCAATGCAATACATATTAAAGTACCAATGGCATATTTCACAGACATAGAAAAAACAACTTCAAAAATTTACATGGAACCATAAATGACCCCAAATAGCTGCAGCAATTTTGAGAAAGAAGAGCAAAGTAAGAGGGATCAAAATACCTGATATCAAACTGTATTGCAAGGCCACTGTAATCAAAACAGCCTGGTACTGACATAAGCCTTGGTACACACTTGGGACAATGGAACAGAACAGGGAACCCAGAAATAAACCCAAGTCTCTATGGTCAATTAATATTCAACAAAGGGGGCAGCAACATAAAATGGAGTGAAAATATCCTCTTCAACAAATAGTGTTGGGAGAGCTGGATAGCTACATGCAAAAAAATGAAACTCAAGCACCAACTTACACCATACACAAAAATAAATTCAAGGTGGATAAAAGATTTAAATATAAGCCATGACACCATTGAAGTCCTAGAGGAGAACATAGGCAGGAAAATCTCAGATATTCTATGCAGCAATATTTTCACTGGTATGTCCCCTAGAGCTAGGGACATAAAGGAAAGAATAAATAAATGGGATCTCATCAAAATAAAAAAGCTTCTGCAGTGCTCAAAAAAAAAAAAAAAAAAAAAAAAAAAAAAAAAAAAAAAAAAAAAAAAAAAAAAAAAAAAAAAAAAAAAAAAAAAAAAACAGCATTAAAATGAAAAGAAAACCAACTGTATGGGAAAACATATTTGCCAATGATTCCTCAGACAAGAGTTTGAACTCCAAAATATATAAAGAACTCACTCTAAGAAGACAAGCAACCCTATTAAAAAATGGGCAAAGGACTTGAACGGACACTTCTCCAAGGAGGACATACAGAGGACCCAGAGACATATGAAAAGAAGCTCAGCATCAGTAGCCATCAGAGAGATGCAAATTTAAACCACAATGAGATACCACTTCATACTGGCCAGAATTGCCATCATAAACAAATCAACAAACGAGTGTTGGAGAAGATGAAGAGAAAAGGGAACCTGAGTGCACTGTTAGTGGTATTGCAGACTGGTACAAACACTAGAGATAACAGTATGGAATTTCCTCAGAAAACTAAAAATGTAACTGCCTTTTGACCTGGCAATTCTACTGCTAGGATTATATCCTAAGAACCCTGAAATACCAATCCAAAAGAACCTATTCACCCCAATGTTCATAGCAACACAATTTACAATAGCCAAGTGTTGGAAGCAACCTAAGTGCCCATCAGTGAGTGAATAGATCAAAAAACTATGGTATATTCACATAATGGAATTCTGTGAAGCAGAAAGAAAGGAGCTCCTACCCTTTGCAACAGCATGGATGGAACTGGAGAGCATTATGCCAAGTGAAATAAGCCAGGCCATGAAAGACAAATACCATATAATCTCAAAATTAACAGGAACCTAATCAACAAAATGACCAAGCAAGCAAAATATAACCAAAGACACTGAAGTTAAGAACAGGCTGACTGTGACCAGAGGGGAGAGGGGAGGGAATTATAGGGGAAAAGTGTGAAGGGTTTGCAGGAAGTATTATAAAGGACACAGGGACAATAACAAGGGGGGGGGGAGCTGGGGAGGGTGGTGGAGAGGGGTGGAGGAAAAAGGCAGAAAACTTTACTTGACCAACAATAAAACATGTTAAAAACTAAATGAACAAAATCATACATTATGTAAAAAATGTGAAAAAAAGTGCAAATACCTTTAATTTCAACAGGTCATGTAGAGCAGGTAGGAAGTGGAAAACTAGTAGAAAAAGAACCTCACCCTTTACTTGATATAGATTTTCTGATCCTTGCATACACATGGTGACAACATTTCATGTACAATCTACAGTATGGAGCATACCAGAACCTGAAGGCGATTGTGAAATATTATGTTTATAGAAGGATAGTAAAATTATGGTAAAAAGTATGCTTTATATTCTCTTTGTATTAATACTTGCATGATTTTATTTTAGTTTCCTTATGTGATTGATTATAAGCATTATAGTTATATGATCCTATTTACTTCATGGGAAATTTTAAGAATGGAAGCCTGAACCCCCAATCAGTGTTCTGATATTTGAGACAATCATATAAGAAGATCCCTGACATCAAAATGCATCTTGTCTAAGTCATCCTCCTTAACTACCTTACTACCTTACTGGTGCTGTTGCTGTTAAAGGGGAGTGAGGTGAGGCTCTGTTAGAGTGGACTTTATTAGTTAAAATATCTTAGCTTTAATTGTTAACTGCTTTCATTTCTCATTGTTCATATTCTATTGAATATTTTTTTGCATGGACAGGAAAAGCTGGTGTAATATTTCCACACCACCAGAGATGTAAAAGTTCAAATTCTTTTCTTGATTTTTTAAAAATGTTTAGGTGGGTTGGTTCTACAAACATAACTTCCTTTCGTGACATAAAATATTTTACATGTGTATTTACAAACTAAAAGAGTTACTTTTCAGTAATTTTATATACCTTTTCTGTAATATAAATTTTATCATTTTGTACAAAATCAAATGGATTTAAGGCTTTATGATTCACCTTTTGTCTGAGTGGCTGGGTAGGAAATAAAACTAATATTTATTGGCTACTAATTATAAAAAGGTTAGGTTTATTTCATTTGACCATTTGAAAAAATATGTAGACGAAAATATAATCCTCATTTTTATAAATAATAAGCAGACTCATGTGGGTGGCATGATTTTCTCAAAGTCATACAGCCAGTTAGCAGGGTCGAGATCCTCTTTCTAACTTCAAAGTTCATGCAGTGTTCACTCACCATGTCATGCAGACATTAAGAATGCAGTCGCCTTTGTGGTAATGGAACAAAAAGGACTACATAGAGAGACCTCTGTCAGACACTGATTTTATTGCTTTTAATACAGTACCTTCTTTAGGTCGTTTTACTTTGCTAATTTACAGATAAATAAACTGAGCTGTGGAGAGATTTGGATTTGCCCAGGTCCAGTGTCAAAGTAAGAAAGTCAGGATTGAACCGCAGTCTTTTCAATTGCACAATTAGAACTGGAACACTTTGTCATTATTCCATTGTACATTTACTTGGATTTGGTTAAGGACTTTTGTACCTTGCATTATGAAGCTATAAATTCTAAATAGTAATTGCTTTGTATTTCCCTACAGTATGTAGTGATTAATGAGAACTTCACACAGAAAGACACGGAAGAAAGTCAGTACACAGCTACATGGAATGAAAAACGACCCTTTATAATCTTCAATGCTAGCAGTTACTAAGAACTAGATTATGTTAGAAATAACTAAACATAAATCAACTAAACAAATCTCTGTGTTTGCATGTCTACCTACTGCAAATAAACATGCATGATATTGATCTGGTAGCTTCAAATGTTTTTCCTGCTTGTGTAAAGCATCGGTGAACTAGAAAACATTTATATTAAAATAATTGATTTGCTTCTAAATATCTACTGTAGGTCAGAAAAATTGACATTTATTTTATAACATGTATTAGAATAGCTAAAATAATTTTAAAACTTTCATTTAAAACTGAACTTGTCATTTTAATGCTATATGGCTGAGTAAAAATCATTAGCAAGTGGTTCTTTGGGAAAAACAATTGTCATCAGATTTCTAAAACGTCCAGCCAAGTGGCTCTAATAAGCTGTGTCTCTTGAGAATAATGCAAACCAAGTGAACATCCAGGCATAAATCTGGGGCAGAGAGCAAATGTTTCTGGAAAAGAAATATTGAATGTTTTCGTAATTTGCCTTATACAGCCAGGAAAAAAAAATGTGTTTCTTTATAGATTTCTTACAAAAATATTTATATTCTTTCACTTTACCTCCTAATACAGAATTAAAATATTCTAAGTGATACAATTAATATTTTATATGATTTTCCCTTTAGAATTCACAGTTTAAAAAGTGGCATATTTGAAATATGTTCTAATTATTCCTGAGTTAAAATCACATTTAGCAATAATATCTACAGCAAAAAGCAATAAAAAAGGAATAGATATATCAAAATCAAACAAAAATAAATGTGAACTAGATTTTACTCATGAAGTAACTAAAATGTACAAAAAGGATAAAAGAGAAGAGAATGTATGGAAATATGTATCAGAAACAATGCCGCGATGGAACCAACCACATCTGTGGTTCCTAATACAGCCTGAGTTTGCTCAACGTGCCCACGGAGCACATGGCAGCATCAATGCCTCCTTTGCTACCCAGGAGAACCTGCAGACGTGTGTGAGATAACTGAAATACAGGAGCCACATGGAACCAACCTGAGGAGGGAAAGCTGTATTTTGTTTTTTACAGTAGAGATGTAAACTTGCTAGTTAAGAAAAGATCAATGCGTTTGTGATGATATGCTTGATTTACATTACTACATTCAGTTAAAAGGAAAGAAATTCTGCTTCTATTGATAAATCAACTAAAGAATACAACTAGTAAAAGTAGAATATTTATTCCCAGTTTCTTTTGATTCTATAAAAAATTTAACATGGTCTGCCTCCAAATACAACATTTTGTCTTGTGCTGATCTCTACATTTTATAACCATAAATGATTCCTGAGAATAAAACCATGTTTATTCATTTAAGCTAGTATGTAAGATTTAGTAGCTTTTGGTGATACTTGATTTGAAATATCAAATTGGTGTAAAAGGGACTGTGGAAAGCATTAACAGTTTTATTGGATGTTACTCAGTCAGGAAGCATGAAACATAAATATTTATATTTAAGCAATTTTTATAATAAGATAGAAAATATTATGAATTTATTTTTTAACTAATACAGTTATGCTGTTTTCATTACTGTGAACTTACATTTTGTAATTACTTACAACAACATCTATAAGGGAAATGTTATACTTTTCAACTGCATTAACTATGTTATCATTGTTTTACATACTTAATCTTTTCTTTACCTATTGCATATTAAAAACTGCCTTAATAATTTTATGAGTTTAAATGGCTTTAGTTCTTTTTATAATTTATTTAATCTTATTTTAGAAAATAAAACACAATATATTAAAATTGTACCACACTAACCACTAATAGATTAAAAGATATCAAGTAAATTATTAAAATATAGATATAATTTACTCTAAATTCATGTAACTTTAGAAAGAGATCAAGTTATATTTTCTTATAAGTACACATTTTGTTCTTATGCTTTACCATTCACTGATGCCAAAAGGAAAAACACAATAACAATAAGATGTATTTCTTTACTGTTATCTTATATAATTCCTCACATAAGATCTAGAAACATTTCCAAATTAAAGGAATACTTGTTTCTTATAATATATTTCAGAAAACTCAAAATAACAATGTGCTCTCTTTTAAGTGTATTCCCTAACATGATATTCACAAATCGAATGTAAAAGTAAACTTTTCAAATCTTTCTTTATTCGTAAATTATAGTTGTCTTAGAATTGACATCTTCATTATTTAATGGAAGAAATCAACTAAAACAAAATATATGTGAGGAATATATAGTGTTTTTAAAGTTGAAAAAAGTCAAACTATCTACACACTAGAAAGTCATGACTAAGCACATTGTTTTTCTGCTCATATGTACAAATTAATGTGAGCACATATAATTAATCAGAATTTGATAGCTAGAAACACTATTAAGTAAATTTTTATATAATGTATTTTATCCTAGTGACATAAAGAGCCCATGATATATTCTTTGAGGTAACTACTATTATTTTCCCATTTTAGAGATTAAGTAAATTAACTTGTCCAGTGTCCCAGAGCTAGGAAGTATTGTACTAAGGATTTGTCCTGAGAGTCTCATAATAAAATATAGACTCTTACTTTTCTGTACTGATAGATAATGCTTATTTACCATCTGAGTCAGTAAAAAGACTAGCATAAGGATAAAGCAAACCTGTAAAAAAAGAAGGAACTGAAGTTTTATAGAGAAAAGGACTTGAATCAATGGGGAAGCTACATCACATTATTGAAGAAAACTGGAATTATGACCTAATTATAATGAATAGCTGAAAACCTCCACAGAGACATAAAGGTGAAGGAATATGAAAATTCATGTTTCACCTCTGTAAATTCAGTACTTTAAGATATTTAATATTGATATTGGGTCATGGAACTCCTTGCTATTAATCTTTTGTTTATCATGCAATAAAATACTGTTTCTCAATTTATTATATAGAGTTGATAGGCTAAGAGTTTGTTCTACTGTACTACTTTTGTACTTTCTCAATGGGTTTCATTCCTTTTTTATTCATTCCTCAATAAATACCCAAGAAAATAAATATTTTGAATTTTCTTGCATGTAAGATTATATGTTCATCCATCTGTTGTATTTTCCACATGTCAGATATACATCATACAATAACAATAAAAGAATAATATATTAAATGAGATACAAACTTTCTGATCTCAGGATTCTTTAAAATCAAAAACAACCCGAAACCATTCTCCTCAGGCTAAAAGAAATCTGGAATGGGGAGAGAGATGGCCATGCTCTAAAGGACTTGTCCTGTCTACACAGAAAAAGTAGGGCAAGGACAACTCAAAAATGGCAAGAGACAATAACCATATTGAGGATGTCTCAAAGAATTTGTTAGATGCTAATTCAATGTGACCACTATAATTTAAAGAATTTGCTCCTGATAGTACTAAGAAAATCTGAATTCGCATACATCATTTTAGGTTGTGTATGCATAGATATCTCTGGTATCTGTACTTCAAAACATAGCTATCATTAAAATTCAATTCTAAATAGTTTATTGAGTTTTAGCAGATTAAATAAGTTTGGGGATATATATATATATAATGTGCAGGAGCCTGCTGAAATGCTATACCTTTGGATGCCAACAATTCTTGACACAATTTTTAAAAATTGTATTAGTGCTTATATTTCTCACTAAAAATTAGGAAAACCAAAACTAGATAGTGTAAGAGGAAAGAGTAAGAAAGCCTTTGTTAGTACACTTTGTTATTTGTTTCCTGCTTTTTCTCCTTACAGGCTATTTGAGGTTAGCAATATATATATACATATTCACACACACATATATATAACTATACATTTTTTGCACATGGTGGTAGCTTTATTCCTTTTGTAATGTGTGCCTAAATTTCAAATTTTCACCATATGTATATATATAAATTTAAAATTGTATATATATATAGTCCAGAAAATTTCAGCCATTGTTAATATAATGAGAATGGTTTACATGACATTAATGTAATCTGGCAGCCAAGGAGAATGGACTGGAATGCGCATGTGTGAACAACGATGACTTCACAGTACTAGTCAGTGGGAGCAGTAAATACCATTGAGTGAACATGTGTACTGTGTGGCCATCACATTCAAAATGACTGAGTGAGTAGAGCAATAAGTTGGCATCACATTTTGCACTAAGCTTGAACATTCCTCTGCAGAAACTATTCAGGTAGATTCAGAAGGCTGCAGCTATGGGTGATTGGCAGCTTCATCACAACCATATGCCTGGTCATGCTTCATGTCTTGTGCAGAGTTTTCTAGTAAAACATCAGATCACCCAGGTGACTCAGGCCCTTACTGCCCAGATATTGTGCCCTGTGACTTCTGGCTTTTCCCAAAACTAAAATCACCTTTGAAAGGGAAGAGATTTCAGACCATTGATGAGATTCAGGAAAATAGGATGGGGCAGCCAATGGCAACTGGGGAACTGTATGAGGTTAAAGGGGCCTACTTTGAAGATAACTAATCAGAATCTTATGTACAATGTTTCTTGTACCTTGTATCATAGTACATGGCTAGATATTTTCTGGACAGGCCTTGTATAATTTATATAATATATACAGAAACATTCAAAATTACATCTTTTTTTAAACTTAGGAATTGTGTTATATAAAAATGATATCTGATATGTTAGGATCATAGAGTAATTTTTTTCACACTAACAGTTGCTTGTTTTGATAATCATTTTAACTGGCACTCCTGATCTTCATGGTTATGATAGGCTGGATAATGATCGTCAACGAGGCCCATGTCATACCTCTGAATCCTGGTTACCTTATATGTCAGAATGGATTGTGTAGATGAGGTTAGGTTGAGCATTTCTCTCTTTTTTTATATTAATGATATTATATTATATTATTATATATTTATTATATTATATTTATTATTGCCTTTTTATTGAATTGTTCATAGGATACTGGTTAACAAAATTCTATAAGTTCCAGGTACACAATTCTACATTATGTCATCTGTACATTGTATTGTGTGTTCACCACCTCCAGTCAAGCCTCTGTCTATCACCATTTATCTTCCCTATATCCTCTTCCACCTCCCCCTACCAACTTCCCCTTGGTAATCACCACACTGTTGTCCATGTCCATGAGTTTTTTCTCTATTTTTTTCTTTTTTTGCTCAGTCCTTTCACCCCCAGCTCTCTCCTCCTCCCTGACAGCTGTCAGCCTGCTCTCTATCTATGAGATTCTCTTTGTTTGGATTGTTAGTTCATTTTGTTCATTAGATTCCACATATAAGTGAAATCACATGGTATTTGTCTTTCTCTGACTGGCTAATTTCACTTAGAGTAATAATAGTCTCTAGGTCTATTCAAGTTGTTGCAAAGGGTAAAATTTCCTACTTTTTTAAGGCCTAGTACTATTCTGTTGTGTAAATATAGCACAGCTTTTTATCCACTTACCTACTGATTGACACTTGAGCTGAGAAATTATCTAAAGAAACCCGAAAACACCAGTTTGAAAGAATATATGCACTCCTATGTTCATTGAAATATTATTCACAATAGCCAAAATCTGGAAGCAGCCCACATGTCCATTGGTAGGATAAACATCTTGAGATGGACAGTTATCCTGGATTATTTGGGCTCAAAATTTAATCTCAAGAGTCTTTATAAAGGGAAGTTTTGACAGAATGTTATGTGAAGACTTAAGCAAGGGCCACAAGCCAAGGAATACAAGGAATGTGGCTCTATATTCCGGAAAAGGCAAGGAACAGATTCCCCCCTAGAACCACAAGAGGGAACACAACTCTGCTGATCATTGATTTCCACCCGGTGAAATTTATTTTAGGTTTGTAGCATCCAAAAATGTAAGATAATATAACAGTATTATATTAAACTAAATTTGTCCTAATTTTGTAGTAGCTATTGAAAACTAATACATATGCCATATACAAGTTTCTGCCTTTTAAAAATTTTTTAAAAATTAAATTACAGTTTTTATTCAATGTTATTTTAATGAATTTCAGGTATACAGCATATTGGCTCAACTATTGTGTACTTTACAAACTGTTCCCCTGATATTTCAAGTATTCAACTGGCAATATAGTTATTACAATATTATTGACTATATTTTTCATGTTGTAGTTCACAACCCCAGGATTATTTTGTAACCATCAATCTGTACTTCTCAATCCCTTCACCTTTTTTACCCAGTCCCCCAACCCCTTCCTCTCTGGAAACCATCTCTCTTTTCTCTGCACCTATGAGTCTGTTCCTGTTTTGTTTGTCATTTATTTTGTTCTTTAGATTCCATTTCTCTTAATGTTGCTGTTGCAGGCTCTTCCCTCTTTCCAGAAGGAGCTTACTTCAATGTCTGCATGGTTAATTTCCTTATACTGTTGAACTTTTACTTAAATGATAGTGAAGATCATCTTGACCACCTATTAAGACAGAGATTTTAGATTCTTCTAATTGATCCACTTAGCTTATTCTACTTTTTCATAGTACATAATAACATTTTCTATCTTATATTATATAATTTATTTACTTATATTTGTTTTTACTTGTTTCTTCCATTAGAACATAACTCCCATAAAAGCAGGAATTTGTATTTAATTTGATTATTTTCAGATATTATAAGGTCTTATAGATGTACCTGAAAAAAATACATATTTGCTAAATGAATTAATGAATGAAGAGGTTAAAAACAAAATATTAGAAATTTAAATTAATGTACTAGAAGTAAAATAAGCCAGACAGTGAAAGATAAATATCATATAATCTCACCTATAAGTGGAACCTAATCAACAAAACAAATAAGTAAGTAAAATATAACCAGAGACATTGAAATTAAGAACAAACAGAAATTAAATAACATGACAGTAACCAGAAAGGAGGTGGGAGGGGATAATGGGGGGAAAGATGTTTCAGGAACATCTATAAGGGACACATGGACAAAACCAAAGGGGGTAGGATCCAGGCTGGAAAGTGGGGATGGTGGCAGGGAGTGGGGATGGAGACAACTGTACTTGAACAACAGTTTTTTTTAAAGTTTAAAAAAATCCTAATAACAAAAAATTAATTAATTAATGTACTAGAGGTTAAAATAAAGAATGATTCTGGATTAAAGAAGACTGAATACTATGTATTTTTATAAATTCTTTTTGCTCTAATCTGATGGAAAAAGGAATGGGAGACATTGAAGTTTGGAGAAACAAAGGGAATAGGTGTGAAGAAGAGGCTATTTATTCAGTACTTTGTTAAACACTTTTTCGTAATCATTTTATTTAATGAGAACATTCTGTAAACCACCATTTTCATCTCTTGCTTGCTCTATCTATCTATCTTTCTTTCTATCTATAATTGCATTTTCTGAAAAAAACACTTGAAAATTGTGAAAGTTTGATCAGTAATAAAAGGTAGAGTTAAATTCT
The DNA here is from genome assembly GCA_004024845.1 of Tonatia bakeri. NCBI lineage: Eukaryota > Metazoa > Chordata > Mammalia > Chiroptera > Phyllostomidae > Tonatia > Tonatia bakeri. The sequence goes on along the minus strand of PVIA01007660.1, from coordinate 45,678 downwards.
CATTAATGTAATTATTTTTCTAAATACCTTAATTTTTATACATAACTTCAATAATACATGTGTGTTTATTTATAATTTCATTGAGATATTTTAAAATTCTAAAAATCATTTTTCTTCTTTGTCGTATAAAGAGTTAAAAGACAACTTTCATGATAATATTTCTGTGGGCTTTATTAAGGTTTTCAAATCCCTTTGAAATTATACTAATAATGGAAACTTATGTGTTCCTAAACTTTACAATAATATTTTAAGCTTTGAGGTAAAGCTAATAAAAATAAGCAATATCTGTGATGCATTGATAATCCTTTAAATAATCACTTGGATGATAAATAAAATATGGAATTAAACCTTCCTTTTATAGCAATAAACTTTACTATTACACAGGAACTGAAGCAGGTATGATTATAAATTTGAAACTGATATATACACCACAAAAAAACTACTAGGTCTAATAAATGAACCTGACAATGTAACAGGATACAAATTTAACATGCAGTCTAAATCTAAAGTGCCTTACCTCATGTCCCTACAGCTTTGCAATTTAAAAAAATATACCACTCATATATGAACATTGTACTGACCTACCAAAAATGACAAGAGGTAGTGTCTGGGGAAATGTGCTTTCTTTGCACAAGTCAAAGCAACTGAATTGTCCTTCCTGTTGACCATTTCCACTGAATTTCAACAAAGTAATGACATCGACAGCTCCAATGGCCAAGACTTTAATAATTGTTATTTAAGGGAATCTCTAAGTTCCTTTTTCCCTAAACAATATTAATATAACACGTTGTTTCCATCTTTTAAGGAAATGAAGAAAAAAACCTATTGATTATGAATAGTAATGTTAGTTCAATATCTAAAGCAATGGTTTAGAATAGAGAAACGTGTAGGATGCTGTCTGAACATAAAATAAAATTTAAGATTATTTTTAAAAAGAACACAGTGGTACTTGAATAAAACAATATACTTTATAAGAACCATTTTCAACATTTCATTAAAATATTCACCTAATATTGTTTGAATGACATCTCCCTCCTTTTTTCATAAGTTTATAATTTAAAAAATCTAAACTTTCAAGATACTTTCTAAAACTTGTTTATTCTGGAAAATTAAAAAAAAATCTTATTTCTACATACAAGGGAAAATAAATGATTGATTTTTGTCAACATATCTCAAATTAAGTTAAAATAGGAAGGTAGAAAGAAAAAATATAAATGCTACATTGTAGATACAATGTATTCTAGTCTTTAAAGACATATTTTAGGTTACTATATTTGCAAATTATTTGATTAATTTGATATTATTTATGTTATTTGTTAGTTATTGGATTGCAAAATTTTGAAAGGCTAAACTCTGTAGCAATGAAACTGTATTTAACTCGATATTAACTTGTGAGAATTAAATCATATTTTAAGAATTTGAAACAACCCATGTAAGTGGGCAATTCACTTTAGATTATGATTTTTTGCAGATGAAACTTAAGTGGCCTTTTGTTTTCAAATAAAATCTCTAACATTTTATCTTTTTCTCTTAATCATCAGATTTTTAAAATAATTTTGCACACATAGGTTTTAGAGGTTGAAAAATAAAAGAATTGAGACCTTTAGGGCCATTTTATTTTGAAAAAGGCATACTGATAGTACCTTTCAGTAGATTTAAAAATCTATAGAGATAATTTTTAAATTTATCTAGAGATTTTTACATCTGTTAAAAGATTTACAGAAATTTCTCAAATGTCAAATTTGGAGATATTTTTAGTCTTTGGAAATCTTCTACTTGATTATACATATTTTATTTGTTAAGGATTAAATGTGAATGTTATACAAGTGATAGATTTTGATCCAGAAAGGAAAATGATGTGGTAATAATTAGAGGTAAAAATCAGTTGTACATTACAATATTATATTACTTTTCCATTGTCCACAAAGAATGAACTATATATACCACATTTCATAGCTGTTTTTAGGGGTTTTATGCATAAGCTTTGTCAATGTAAGAAATGTCCAAACCTGTAAGAATTTTTATGAGTTTATTTGAGCCAAACTGACAGCAATTGTCAGGAAGCAAAATCTCAACGAATTTAGAAAATGCTCCAGAAGCTGGTGGTTTTATCACTTATTTTATGCATTAGAATCAAAGGGGAAGATTAAGAAGGTCACATGAAATTCACTGGCAGAAGAAAGCAAAGCAGGAAAATCTCTGCTATATGATAAAAAGTAAAACGAATAGACACAAGCTTCTTTTACATGTGTGGGTATAGGGTAGTCAGCAGTTAACAATTAACATGATAATAACAATGAAGGGATTTGTGGTGTGTGTTCTGGTGCTGTGGTTGTGCTTCCAGGAAACTACTTTGATATTCCAAAGGTATATTATCAGGTACATTATAGCAGATGCAAAAATAGATAACAGACAAGCTCAGTTAAGGTAAAGATTGACCACTGTTAGGGAAATAAGGGCCTTAGACATGACCACCCAGCATGACCTGCTTTTAGTTATAAACTTTTAGTTTCATACCATCCTATGTGGTTATTTGAGATCTCTGAGTCTGTAAGGCTACCATGTAAGCTTTCCCAGAGCTTGTCAGGTTCATTTGCAGCCCCTTTTCCACCCACTGCTTTGATGAAAGACAAGATATAACCCAATTATACAACTTCCTCTTTTTTTTTTGAGAGGCTATGGTACTTTAAGGTTTTGGAATCATACAGATTAAAATTTGAGTCTCAGCCTCACCACCAATCAGCAGTGGGGCAATAAGCATGCCATTTAACTTCTTGTTAAGTCTATTTTTGTACCTGTAAATCTGGGATAAATGTTACTTCCTGTAGCACTGCTATACAAGCAAAATGAGTTGTATTTGGAAAGCACAGTTTTGGTACATGCTAAGTTCTAAATAAATTTTACTTATTCACCAATCCACTCATGGGAGATTGTGGCATAACAAGATTTATCTGGGTTGAGGGCTGCCCCTGTGTCTCATCTCTGTCCAACCCAACATGGAAAAAGCCCAACTGTGTCTACAGCAAGGCCAAAACATGTCCACAGTTTCTGTTTCATGTTGAAGTTTATTCCTTTGGAGCCCTTAGGTGGCTGCTAAGCAGTCTCAGTCCCCATCCATGTAGTTTTGCTTTACCTAGGCTCCCACCTGGAGCCTATGTTTAGAGTTGGGGCTGCTAACTGTGCAGCTGCCAGGGTCACATGGTATGGAAAGGGAATGTATCTGAGCACCTGGGGGAGTATGACTCACCAAGAGAGAGTGAATGAGCTTGTTTGTTCCCTTGGGATTATATTATTTCAGGTTGGAATGAACCAGGAGCTTTTTAAAAAATAATCAATCAACTTCCCAAACTTTCATGGGCTTCTGATGGGTCCACTATGGGCTCCATGGTCAAGCACCTCCTCCTGCAGCATTTTGACTTCTATTGCACATGTACTTACCTCTCCACAACAATCTGCTACTGGAGGAGGAAAGGTGGATAGTTAATCCTTGGCAGACCAATGCTGTGATCGCCTAGAGTATGTGAAACTGTAGCTTCCTGATGAAACAACCAGGCTTATGCTCCCCAGCCCATTAGGCTCAACAATGTCCATTTTCCTTTGCTTTTTTTAATAGTAATAACTTTTCTTTAAAGACTTTATATATTTATTCTTAGAGAGAGGGGAAGGGAGGGAGAAAGAGAAGGAGAGAAACATCAATGTGTGGTTGCCTCTTGTGCATGCCCCCCGGGGACCTGGCCCACAAACCAGGCATGTGCCCTGACTGGGAATCAAACCAGTGACCTTTAGTTTGCAGGCTGACACTTAATTCACTGAGCCACACCAGCCAGAGTTTCCTTTGCTTTTTTTCTTATGAATAATTAGCTAACTATCGATGGTAACATTATGACCGTGAAAACATTGGCTATTAATAAACTGATAGTATTAAAAAACATATCTTAGTAAATTTTTTTATTAATCTAGATTATCTTTATACAAAGAATCTTTTTATGGAGCAGAATTTGAAGAGCTGAAAATTAACATGTCTCCTCACTAGGAATTGAACCAAAATCTTGAAACATATACTCATTTATTTGGTTTAATGATTTTATTTAATGCAAACCTCTGAAAAAAGATGAGTTAAGCCATTATCAGACATCAACATATTTATCAAATAGGACTATGAGATTAGTTTCTTTTCACCATCCTGGGAGGGAGGGAAAGAGACTCACGCAAATATAAGTGGATTTAGAAGAAGGTGTGATAAAGGAGATCTCAGAGTAACTGGAAGGTGGCTTGGTCAGAGGTTCCCAGTGCAGACCAGCAAGGCTATAGTCTTCTATGGCCAAAAGAGAATCAATAAGGCAAGGCAGTAGGTTTTCCATAAAGCCTAATCCACTCAAATATTGTGATTTTATGCTCTTGCTAATTTATGGAAATTGAACTCTTTTTAAGTTAGAATAGAAGTAGATAGTTCTGCCTTGAAATTTATTACCATTGAATGAAGAATATTGAGCATTTTGAGAGAGGTGACCACTGTGTTCTTTCCAGTTTTCAGATACTTGATGCTAATTGAAGAAGGTACTTCTTCAATCGATACTTGATGTTAGTTTACACACTAGTGGGTTTCCTAGGTAACTAATAAAAAATTCATTCACTCACTAAATAAAAAAGATCCCTATAATTACACTTATTTTAAATGAAAGAACCCCCCTCCCCCAAAAGAACAAGCATTACCATGTGATTGCAACAGTGCTAAGTGAATAAAATAGGGACATGAGCGATGAGGAACACCTTTTTATACAGGAGATAATGGACACCTTTCTGAAGAAATAATATTTGAGCTTAGATCTAAATGACATGAAAGAATCATCCACTGCCCTGAGAAAGTAAGTGAAAAATGTTGGTGGTTTTTGGGGAAACATGAGTTTAGGATTATTTGTAATATTAAGAAATTTACTAACAACAAATATTAAGGGGGTAGGGAAGCTGCTGACTACAGGAGGCTGATGACTGTAGGAAATAAAGCTAAAGAAATAGCCTGAGACCAGATCAAGAGGAGCATTATATTCTATGCTAAGTGGTCTAAATCCTTTTAATTTTACCTTAAAAACAATGGGAAGGGATTATGGAGGGAAATTGTAGTCAGAATGGCAAATGATTTGGTACTTGGAGGAGATGGAAGCATAGAGCGGTCTGTTGCAATGAGTTCTTCCTTGATAGCTATCTGGGTGGGATTCAGAGGTAGCACAAAGAGTAGTAAATTATATCAGTGATGGGTCAAAAAAAGTGTGTTCTTACAGAAAACATTTAACCCAAGTTTTATAAAGGATTAGGATTTGTTGCATCTTGAAAAACAGGGATCAGGTGATAGAAGTTGAAAACCCAGGCAAAATGGGGAAAGTGGGAAAAACACAGATATGGAAAACATCTTGATCACTAACATTTTATGACTAAGGTGTAAGACCATGGAAGTAAAGGTCAAAGATAAAACAGGCAATCACACTTCTTGAGAGTGATAACAGCCTAACTGTATTAATAACAGGAACCTGGAATGGCTCTGAACAATAAATATAAAGTGGAAGTTTGGGTCACTTAGGAAGATGTGCCATCAAGATGTGGGTGGCTGCTGAGAGGAAACTAATTCTGTTTTAAATATTACATAACAGTTAAAGAGGTTTGTTTTTTTTTTTTTCATGTGTGGATGGCTTAGATCTGGAAACACTTTCCTAATCCAACTATGTAGTAAATATCATAATATTTGAAAGAAAAGTAACATATTTAATTTATATAGTCTACAAATGGGCTTAATGTGAAAAAGTATGTTTCGACAATTAGAATGGTTGAAGAACAAAATAGGCTCGTGACATCTGTTCCAGAGTGCCAGCTTGCATTCCAGATGTTTTTGGATACCAGGGGAAGTTATGGGTCACCCACCTGTGTTATGTCTGCTTCCCCAAGAGTATGTAGTAGTGTTTAGTACTATTATTCCAGTTTTGGGAGAAGTGTTAGGAAAGAAAATTCAGGCTGACCAGAAAGAATCAACAGTATCTTTTTCTCAGAGGGGTAAATTTGAACTGCGTATGGACAATATGAAACTCCTCATGAAGTATACTGTGTATTTTATATTACTCAGCACATGTTAAACCAGATTAATCTGTCCTCACAGAACCAATTTCTGCTTTGTAAGTTGTTTATGTATTTATAGCTTCTTTTTCCTTTGATTTTTTAAAGAGGTTTCAGCAACACTATCTGCATAAATATTTAATATAAGGTTTTATTTTGCCTTGAGTTGTTAAATTTGTTGTTATATTTTTAATAACTGAAGTTACTTTAACATAAGTTATACATGGAGAAGGAAGAGTTGTGAGACTTCTTATTATAAAATAAACTTAAACATTTTGATTTTAAAATAATTTGGTACTGGCATCTAATAGCAGTTCTTTGGAAATCTTTCTGCTAGAAGCACATTAAACCACAGAATGCCATGACTGTCTCTTACATGTATGAAACATCCCTCAATTTCCTCATGAAAATTCACCCCTTGATAAGGTGTTTTATTTTAGTTATTAATCAGAAAATACTTCTATATTTTCAGCCAAATTTGACCCATACCCCATAATTAACTCCCCAGACTAAATAAACTAATTCTTCAAACAAACAAAAAGTTTATTTATATTGTTATCTATATAATATATGCCCAACATCAAAATTTCCATTGCAGGCACACTTCCTTCCCACTGTCAATCCTATTCATCAGAAGAAAACATTCTGCTTTACTTACACTTGTGTTATTTTTTTTCTGAAATGTTAAAAATCCCTTGATAAAATGCTTATATTTTATCATTTTTTAGAAAATACCTGCTTTTCCTTATATACCAGGAATTTATATACTTATTTTTAGCCCCAAACTTGCATTTCTTGTTTCTACAACTAGTGACGTTATCCTTTGACATTCCTCTTTGAAATGATATCCCATGATAGCATGGCTGAGTTTCAGAAATTACGTTGAGTGAGAGAAGCCAGATTCAAAAGAGTACATTCTTTGATTCTATGTATATGAAGCTGAATAACAGGAAAAACAAATCTATGGTATACAAGTCAAGACAATGCTCAGTTCCAGTGAAGAAATACTGGTCACTGGGATGGGGCTAGAAGGAAGCTCTGGGTCCAGGGAACTTTCTAATGTTTAACCTGGTGTTGCTCAGAAGGGTGCATCTATATGTAAAAATCCAAAGACCTGTACACACAAGATTTACACAGCTTACTGTATGCATGTTATAACTCAATATAATACAAAAGTTAAAAAACAATGATATACCTTTCCTTCAGCAATCTCTGCCCTTCTGACTCACGATTTTTGCCATCTGTGGTTACCTTTTGCTCTGCTCAAGTTTATAGCATTCAAATAGTCTTTTGAAACCATCCTTGTCCTTTATCCTTTGTAAATAGATTGGTCATGGCAGTTGAGCATTAGTATACAAATTAGCTTTATATAAATTGATTCACTGTAGTCAGTAACTTCTGCACTTTTCTTCTTATATATTTGTATTTTTCTTAAATACTATCTTGCTTTTTTTTTACCTTAAACATTATTTAAACATTTGCTTGATCTTTCAGCTCAATCTTATCTTTTTTTACTTTTCCCGTTTAATTTCAACTGCTATTGTTTTAGGGTTTCTCATTTTCTTGCTCCAATCCAGAATGGAATGTTTTTATACCTGAAACACAAATGATAGTGTAGAAATTCATTTCCTTTCTTTTCTATTTTTAAAGCCACTCTTTCCAAGATTGTTTATGCTTTTCAAATGTATCCTATACCCATTCTGGATCCCCTGGAAAACAAACTCTGGTATTAACAATTATGAAGATTTGGGGGTGTGCTTTTGTGATCAACTCTTATGAAAGAGAAGGAAATAGGGTGAGACCTAGGAAAAAATTGAATTCAGATGCAATCTTATTGAAGCTTCAGCTGGGAGGATCCTTCAGCGTATTTTTGGTTAGGATGGGGGTGTTGGGAATTTATACCCCCATTGATCATTCCTTAGATGTGTACAACCCTAGAAAGGGAACATTGTCTTGGGAGGTAACTTTCATGATCACTACCACACTAAAAAGATTATAAAGATGAGTGCTTTCTGCCCTGGATGGTGTGGCTCAGTGGATTCATTGCTGGCCTGCAAACCAAAGGGTCCCTAGTTTGATTCCCAGTCAGGGCACATGCCTGGGTTGTTTGCCAGGTCCCCAGTAAGGGGCATGTGAGAGGCAACCGCACAGCGATGTTTCTCTCCCTCTCTTTCTCCCTCCCTTCCCCACTCCAAAAATAAATAAATAAGTCTGTAAAATAAAAAAGCGCATATATTTAAAAAAAGGATAAGGGCTTTCTCCCGGTAGGACCCCAGCAGCTAAAGAATGTAAACCAAAAGAAAGTTTATGGCAGGACAATACAGTATCCACTACAATTGATAACAAGCACCCTGGGATCCTCTAGGATTTTTTTTTATTCATCTTTTTCTTTTCATCTTTTGAACTTATTGGGTGACATTGGGTAATAAATTCATATAGGTTTCAGGTGTACAGTTTTAAAATACACCATCTATATATCGTACTGTGTGTTCACCACCCCAAGTCCAGTCTTCTTCCATCACCCTTTATCCCCCCATACACTCTTCTACCTCCCCCCACCTGGTTCCCTCTGGAAATCACCATGCTGTAGTCTATGTCTATGAGGTTTTTTGTGGGTAGGGGAGAGTGGAATGCATGCTCTCTCTCTTTTTTTTTTTTTGAGGAACCATGGGAGAGAAAGCCCTCATCACTGCAGCTGGTCTCGGGTTGCAACTGTTACTTATTATACTCTTCCTCCACTACCCATTCTAAATGCTGTCAACTCATACTGGCACCTCTGCTTGCCTATGTGAACTTAATCATTGGACCCAGACCCTCATCCTTTGGACATGATGCTTTTCTCAGGCAGGGCTGTTGCATTTGTCTGTTTATTGTCAGTATGGAGCAAGGGACTGACAAAAAGTGCCCATGACACAAACATATTCCACGCCACCTGCACAGTGTGAGAACACCCCTGCTTCCTAAAGATCAGGTCAGTTATCCCTGCCAAGGCAGGGCAATGCAACCGCTAATGCTCATGCTACAGTGGGACTGTGTCTCCTGGCAGAAACATTTTCTCCTTCAGGAATTTGTACCTCAAAGCCTATTTTCATTTGGCTCTTTCCTACTGTTTTCAAGTCTGTAATGAGTTTTTTTCACTTATTTATTCACCTATATTTTGTTTGTTTGTTTTTTCAGGAGAGCCTTTAACATGTTATTCACCATGATTCCTCTAAATATCTTTCTGTGTTTATTCTAAGTGTTTGTCTAAGTTTGTTGTTTTTTTTTTGTTTGTTTGTCCAGTTCTTTGTGCATTATGTGGAGTGGTCTGTGCATTTTAATCTGTGGGCTGTTTTTTTTTAATGTTGTTCAGTTACAGTTGTCCTGCCTTTTTCCCCATTCCTCTCCCCCACCCTGTCCCAGCCACTCCCACAGTCCATCTATTTTTTTTTCTTAATTAAAATTGGCAAAGCATTATTTCTTTAATCCCCTTTCTGGGACTCCAGTTATGTCAACATTAGATGGCTGGATATTATCCCATAGGTTGGTGCACATTGTTTTGTTTTAACTCTCTGATTTTTCATCTGGGGAAGTTTCAATCTCTAGGTATTTGTTTGTACTTATATTCTTCTATTCAGTGTCTAGTCTTATGTAAAATCCATGCAGTACACATAACATATGGAATGTTAAACTATTATTCCTGTCATCTTTGGGTCTGTTTTTAATAACTGATTTTCTTTTGTACTGAGTCATATTTTCCTGATCCTTCTAGTAATTGCATGCTTGCTTGATTGTCTCATATATGAGTCTCTTGCATTTTCTTGCTTTCCTTTTAAAAATTGTTGAATTTTATTTTGTCGGTTATTTTCCAATTATCTGATTTTTTTGAAGACTTGTTTTTAAAATTTTCTAGTTATTCTATAGCCTTTATTTTAAGGATAGTGTAACCCTTTTCCTAATGCTTGTTTTTTCTGGTACCTTTATTAAATGTTCTTATAATAAGGAAATTTTCCTACCGTGACCATTTGTATGCCAAGCTTCTCCTAGTCCTGTGTCACCCAAAAGAGCTATTCAGTTTATTGCCCCACCTTGTTATTCTTTCTGCAGAAGTTGTCTTTATCTCTCTTCTGAGGTCACACCCTGAGCTTCTGCCACTCAGTACTTAGACCCAAGTGCAGATTTCTTGGGTTCTTTTACTGCATAGATATTTTTATGTGGTAATCTATCTCCAGCCTCCTTGAATTCTGATTCCATTTCCTCAGCTTAGCAAGGCTGCCATGCTTCACTTTCAACCCCTTTCCTTATCTTTAATTCTTGCTTGGACTTCCAGGCAAAAATCCTCAACATGCATAAGGGTCAGCTCATTTGTTTCTTATTCCTCGGGAATCATAGTCTTGAATATCCTTTGTCTAGTAGCTCATTCTTTATTGCTTATCAGTATTTGATTTCATAGACATAATGCAATTTTTTCATCTATTCACCTGTGATAGGCATTGGGGTGACTTGCAGTTAGGGACTATTTCAAAAGAGAGTGTTATATACACTGATGTACATGTCTTTGTATAGACATATAATTTCATTTCTCTTATGTAAACATCTAGGAACAGAATGGCTTGATTAAAAAAAATAGGTATATGTTTAAAATTTTAAGAAACATCCAAGTAGTTATACAAACTATATGGCTATTCCAATTTCTTCACGTTCTCACCAAATCCTGGTATATTCTTTCTTTTCTTTCCCTTGTGTGTGTGTTTGTATGTATTTAAAAAACACATAACATAAGGTCTCCCCTTTTGTCAAATTTTTAAGTTCATGATACAGTATTGTTAACTATAAGGGTGTTATATACCAATCTTGCAAGAAGTTCTTTTCAAATTTTGAAATTTGAATAACTATGTGCCTGTATTATAATTGCTCTGGGCTAAATTATATCCCCTCACAATTCCTGTGTTGGAACTGTAACCCCCAATGTATGTTATTTAGAGATGGGGCTTTGGGGAAATCATTTGTTTTAGATCAGGCCCTCATGATGGCATCAGTATCCTTCTATGAAGAGATATCAGAGAGCGTGCACTCTTTCTTTTGCCATGTGAGAACACAGAGAGAAGGCAAATATCTACAAGCCAGAAAGAATTCTTGTGTGAAGCCAATCACGCTAGCACCTTGATCTTGAACTTCTAGCCTCCAGAAATGTGAGAAAATAAATTTCATTTGGTTAAGCCACTTAATCCATGGTATTTTATTATGTCTACCTAGGCTGACTAATATAGTGATTGTATCTTATTGTGGTTTTAATTTGCATTTCTCTAATTTTTAAATAATATTTTCATGTTCAAATAAATTGACTGTATTTGATTGGAATTGCACTGACTCTACAAATCAAATTCTTATGAGTAAACATCTTTGTAGTTTAATATATCATTCTAATCATATGGAAATGGTTTTTCTTTAATTTTTATTATATCTTTTATAATGTCTTTCAGTAATAGTTTATGATCATCTGCACACATGTGTTACCTCTCTTTTGTTAATCAATGCATGGATAATTTATAGCTTTATTATTACTATTGTAAATAGAGTGTGGTAAATGGCATCATTTTTTTAAAACTTATCTTTTGATGTCAACTCAGAATTTGTTTTCTTGAGAGTATTCTAGTCCTCTTTACTAGTCATTTCTTTTAAAGTGCTATCAATAATATCTTGCTTATATTTCTATTGGGATGTTTAAAATTGTCTTCTTAAATATTGAAATCTGATGATGTTTAGGCTGCCTTTTCTTAACTATAATGGATTTTAGAAGACAAACATTATCTTTCTCAAACTTTTCCAAGTAAACCATATCTTTGTTGAGTGTTTACATCACAGTTCCTGAGGATATAACATCATCATTAGATATCAAACATTGCAGGTGGGAGAAAAAAGAGTAAAGAGAAAAATTTGTTGTTAAAGTATTCATTAATCTTCTTTATAAAACAAAACCCTGAAAAAGAAGTAAAATAACTATATTTTTCTTATTTTTTAATCAAACAGATTTAGGTTTTATGAATTCAAACACAATGGACTTCATATAATAGAGATTAAAGAATTTTAGAGTCAATATTTTTCATTGATTTCACCTGCAATTTTCTTTTTTTTAATATATATTTTTAAAGATTTTATTTATTTATTTTTAGAGAGGGAAAGGAGGGAGAGAGAGAGAGAGAGAGAGAGAGAGAGAGAGAGAGAGAGAGAGAAAGAAACATCAATGTGTGGTTGCTGGGAGACATGGCCCGCAACCCAGGCTTGTGCCCTGACTGGGAATCGAACCCTCGATGCCTGGTTCGCAGCCCGCGCTCAATCCACTGAGCTACACCAGCCAGGGCTCACCTGCAATTTTCAATAGTATTCCTTACTCTATTTCTTTTTTCTTTCTCTATCTTTCTATTTTTATCTATTCCATTCTGTGCTGTTAAAACATCCTACAAACTTCATTCTACAGCGCAAAGCTTTTTAATGACCTGTGCAAAGAAGTACAGAGTGAATGGAACCAAAAGATAGAAAACATGTGAGAAAGCTGAGGGTGAGTTTATGCTCTCCTGCAATAATAAAGGAAATAGCTGCCCATGTCCATTGGATAAAGAATAAAAAAATTTAGGTCTAAATTAGAGAAAACATGGTTTGGTTTAACTCATTGGAGCAGAAGCTATTCATTTAGTTACTTCAACCAAAATTAATTTCAACTATCCTTTGGTACCTACAATTTAAAGAATAATTTAAACTTGATTTACAATTGTGCGTTTCATTTCATGGTGTTAACCCTGTTTCTATAAATACTGTAGATCATTTGGGAAATGTTTTCAATACATTCCTAAGGTTTTGCCATTTATTTATAGTATTTATTACCAACTAAAAAAATTATTTCTAATAATTTTAATAGTAATTAAAACCTAGTTATCTTTATTATATTAGTTTCTTTGCTAAGATGTAATTTAGGTAAACTACTCACATACAAATACTGAATACAGTACATTAAAACCATTAGCCCATCTTTCCTAATAAGCTCTGTTCCCTGTTGATTGCACAGTTTTTCCCAAGTTTATCAGAGACTAATTAAATGTGTTCTCTTGGCTTTTCTTGTTTCCAAGAATGTGATTTGTTCTGCTTTCAGTTAGCTGTCTTAGAGGACTTTCACTGCCTTCTGTTAATTACTATTTGTCTATACTTTTAGTGGGTATAATATTGCACTACACTTATTATAAACTACAAGTTGTCTTTTAGAAAGCAGGATCTGTGTTATTTAAGCCTAAAATGACAATTTCATGATCTTGAAAATAGAATTCATAAAAACTTAATACAAGTATAATTTGTCCCTGCACGAATTGTTTTTCCACAATTCTGACCTAAGTTGTGAATTTCTATTAAGAGACCAAACAAATTAGGTGCTATCAATACCCTCCATAATTTCTCAGAGTCTATTTAAGGAAGCCCAATAAGAAATTATGGCTTATTTGGAATTTAATCGTATTACCTTTTAAGCTGTATAATTTATCAAATATTGTTTACTACATGATAGAAGTGAAAAAGATATCTGGATTCATGCTTATGGTAATTGTACCTTATAACAGACATTCATCACTATTCTGGTACTATTATAAATCACATCCTCACATATGAAAGCAATTAAGAAAATTCTCAGTATGTAAGAAAAACATACTTGGCATTGAAAGACCAAAGACTTTGCTTGGGGCTCAGGGATTCCAAAGCCATTAAATTAACTTCAGACTTGATGATGGACAGCAGTCTTTGCCATTTCAACCCTTGTATAGTATGACAGTTGATGGGCATGTCCAGGTTCAATGGACATGACCTTAGAAACACTTTTTAATGACTTCTGATCACTTCAACTAAAATTATGGGTTCTTCATATATGACACAAAAATGAACTTACTTTATATGCATTGAAATACTAAAACTGTCTATGATCATACCACCCCAAATGAATGTAATCTTGTCTGAATACTAAAACTATAAAATAGTCTTTAAATTGTATATGTATGTTTTTATTAGTGTTTCACACTATATGATAAACATATTATGTATTCTCTTTTTCTTTAAGGGTTCTATTTATTTACTTTTTAGAGAAGGGAAGGAAGGGAGAGAAAGGGAGGGAAACAGCAATGTGTTGTTGCTTCTCATGCATTCCCTACTGGGGACCTGGCCCACAACCCAGGCATGTGTCCTAGACTGGGAATCGGACCAGGCCAGTGACCCTTTAGTTCGCAGGCCCGGCATTCAACCATTGAACCTCACCAGCCAAGGCAGTATTTTCTTTCTTTCTTTTTTAATTTATTGATTTTAGAGAGAGAAAGAAGGAGGGAGTTTGGGAAGGAGGGAGGAAGAGAGAAAGGGAGAGAGAGAGAGAAATATACACATAGATTTGTTGTTCCCCTTATTTACATATAATTGGTTGCTTCTTGTATGTGTCCTGACCAGGGATGAAACCCACAACCTTGATGTATGGAGATGACACTCTAACCAACTGAGCTACATGGCCAGGACTATACTATATATTTGTTTCCTGTTATACCATTCAACCTGCATTGCTCTGCAAGTCCATTACAGTCATTTTGTAGAAGAGAGAAACTGGCTAAGAAAGGTTAAGTAAGTCGCCCAAGGTTACCTATTTAGCAAGTGGCAGAAGTGGAATTTGAATGAGGTTTGTCTGAGTACATCACAGCCCTGCCTTATACACACTATTTGTGTGAGGAAACTAAAGTGAGCATGCATGTGTGGTTTAAAAAAAAATGTGATAGCTATTATACAAGCACTTGTTTTTCACACTTTACAGATTTGGGACACAGAGTAATGCTGGCATTTAAAAGGAATTGCTTCCAATTTCTTTTAACTAAACTTTTAAAAACTCCTATGTTTCCCTGGACTTTTTAGTTTGATATTGTGTGTTTAGGCAGAGGAGAAGAGGTGTGTGGATACAAGGAAAAGTGTAAGTCAGCAGTAAGAAAGTACTATGGAAAGCAGGACCAGCTACATAATTTTTAGAGCCCCAAATAAAATAAAACTGGTATTCAATGTTCAAAAGGCAGAAGTAAGTCTTTTTCTTTTTCCTTCTGTGGTCTCTGCATAATTGTCATGGTGCTTTCAGTTTTTATTTAATGTCATGCTCTCAGGTGTATCAAGGTTGAGCCTAGTACCTCATAGGACTTGGGGCCAGCTCCATGACTTAGTCCCTGAAGTTCACATGCCCAACCCTAACTCTTGCCACTCTTGTACCCAACAGTGGGAAAGCCACCAGAAAGAGTCCATCCTGGTGGGGCATGGAGATGGTGGGAGGTAGGAATCAGGATGGCATGTATGAGTAGCACTTAGCCCCTGGCTCATGATCAATTGTCCTCTCAAACTTCACTTACAGACCACATTGAAATATAAAACTATTAATAATTTCATAACAGCAGCCACATAAAAATCAATTAAACAGCAGGATTCCTTCTGAGTACTGAACCATTTGCAACTCTGGTGATCCCATAGTTATGAAGCCAGCCCTTCTTGCAGGACATATTCCTAGAAATAGGCTGTAGTTGCCTGTTTCCTTCAGTTCACTTGCCTGGTCCTAGATAATAAATGACAGTAAATGAACCAGAATTGCACACTGTGAGGCTCCCATTAAAAGTGAATTTATACTAAAGCAAAATAATAAACCCATGATTGACTGATTTGAGAGAGAGAGACATTGATTTGTTGTTTCACTTATTTATGCCTATTTATGCTTATTTATGCCCATTGGTTTATTCTTGTATGTGACCTGACTGGGGATTGAATCCACAACCTTGGCATATTTGGGCAATGCTCTAACCAACTGAGATACCTGGCCAGGGCTAACACTAAACTCTTTAAAAAAAATAATTGATAGAAGCAGAAAATGAGTGAGAACATAGAGCTACTTCTTACAGACCATGCACAGAGAAATATACATTAATCTGATGGAGAGGAAGGTAATCTAGAGAGGAGTACAGAAACTAACAGGCCTTGAGAACAGATAGGGGTAAAGTTAGAAACACTATTTTCTCTCCTTCTCCCTAACTTTTTAATAGTAAGCATATAATTAGGTGGCCTAAAGGCCAAAGCCACACCTGTAGCTACGGAGCTGGTAAGGGATGATGAGAGTATTCACATAAATTTAAATATTTTTAAATAAGTTTTCAACACTTCAAATTTCTCATAACATTTTGATTAAAACATCTCTTTAAAAATTAGAAGTTTCTCAATATTGACCAGAGCTGTATGATGCCTACTTCTTATCCTCTTCCAGCTCCAGCATGAACATGTGTTTGCCCACCATTCCCTGAGCAGAAGGTGATGTTGCTCTGCTTTCATTTTTAAGAGAATAAATTACTTTTATATATCTATCAAATGTGGGGAGAGAAAAGTTATAAAAAGAGGATGATGGTTGTCTTATTCCACTATGATTTACTCATTTCAATTACCTCTCTGGCCTCAGAATAGGAAATTGAATTGGAGAGCCCAGCTTGGAAATATAGTCACCTCATTTTACCCTTAGTTCATTGATTTCTCTACACTATCCTTTATTTTCTGCTCTTTTCCTATTATATTTAGTTTTCTAATTTAGATTTACTCCTCATTTTCCTGTCAGTTTAACCTTTCTTTTTACTTTCCCACCAATTATTTTTCCTTGAAAACTACACACACAGACACACACACACACACACACACACACACACACGGTTTGTCGAGAATATATCCAGACATGTAATATAAAAAATAGAGACATTTATTGAAGAAGATACAAAGTACAAGAAACATTGTACACAGGGCAATGATGCTTGAGACCCCTTCAAAGTAGGCACCTTGGAACCCCATACAGTTCTCCCAGTTGCCATCAGCTGCCCTAATGTATTGCCCAGAATCTCACCGAAGCTCTGAAATCTCTGCCCTTTCAAAGGTGATTTTAGTTTTGGGAAAAACCAGAAGTCACAGGGCATCAAATAAGGGTTGTAGGGGGACTGAGTCACCTGGGTGATTTGATATTTTACCAAAAAAACTGTACACAAGACATGATGCATGAGCAGGCACATTGTCATGGTGAAGCTGCCAGTCACCACTTGCCCATAGCTATGGTCTTCTGAATCATCCAAATACTTTCCATGGGGGAATGTTCAAGCTTACTACAAAATTTGATGCAAATCTGTTGCTGTACTTGCTCAGTCATTTTGAATGTTATGGTTGCACAGTACACATGCTCACTTAGTGGTGTCTACTGCTCCCACTGACTAGTACAGTGAAGTTGTCATTGTTCCTGCATGTACATTTTAGTCCACTCTCCTTGACTGCCAGGTTACATCCATGTTGCACAAACCCTTTTCATTATATTAACAATGGTTGGGTTTTTCCAGACAGACCTCATATAGTCATGTGAGAACAAATAGGAGAAAGGTAAAATTAATTTTAAATTGTTGAACTTCTTTATAGTCGATTAGGATCTGGTTTATTTCATAAAGAACAACAAAATCATCAAGAAAAAAAGCTAACACTACCATTTCTTAACTTCTTTTGTCTCTAGGTTTTATTGTTTCAGAGAAACTTTCAAATACCATAGCCACCAATTTAGAAAACGGTTGTTTAATTTTTTATTTTTATTTTTATTGACTTGTATCTAGAGATTGAGTTGCTGTACATCAGCGAATAAGCTGAGAGTGCTTGACTGGGCCCAGTTGTTGTTTAGTTCTGCATATATTGTTAGATCCACACCAATTAAGGCTTTATAAGTAAACCAAAATACTTATTTGATTCTATTTTGGATCAGCAGATAATTTACAGATTAGAGGTTTGGGATAGTGTGATAGTTTTCTGAATACTGTGTTAGCAACTGACTAAATGAGAATGTTTTTTCTTCTGGCCAAGATGCAGGCGTAGGTAGATACACTTTCCCTCCTCGCACAACCAGAAGAAACAAAAGCAAATTTAAAAACAGAAAATAACAAGAACTGCCACAAAACCAAACTGTATGGAAGTCAGACAAGTCTAAGGAATTAAAGAAGAAACATTCACCCAGACCAGCAGAAGGGGAGGAGACAGGCAGCCAAGGTACAGAGGAGTAGTGGCAAGGCAGCAGCTGGAGGACTGCGGCTGGCAAGGTAGTCACTTGTGGACCAGTTGGTCCCACATTTGTGTGTGGATAAATTGGGAGGAAAAACTGGGAAGTGATACAGACCACCCAACCTAGGGTTCCAGAGGAGGGAAATGAAGCCTCAAAACCTGACTGTAAAAACCTATGGGGGTTGAGGCAGCAGGATAAACTCCTAACCTCACAGGAGAGTTCGTTGAACAGACCCACAGAGTCCTAGGACGTACATGAAACCACCCACCCAAGAATCAGCCCAGAGGGTCCAATTTGCTTCTGGGTAACAGAGGAAGTGACTAAAAGCCAGCCAAGAGCTGAGCAAGTGGCACTGTTCCCTCTTGGACCCCTCTGCCAAACACTGTGCCACAATGCAACCCTGACAAATATCTAAGGCTCTGCCACTGACTATATAACAGGCATTCTGAGACAAAAAATATGGCCCAAAGGAAAGAGCACATCAAAGATCCAGAAAAAATACAACTAAGTGCTGAAGAGAGAGCCAACCTATCAGATGCTGAGTTCAAAACACTGGTAATCAGGATGCTCACAGAAATGGTTGAGTATGGTTGCAAAATACAGGAAAAAGTGAAAGCTATGAAAAGTGATATAAAGGAAAGTGTACAGGGAACCAACAGTGAAGGGAAGGAAACTTGGACTCAAATCTACCATTTGGAGAGGAAGGAAGAAATAAACATTTTACCGCAATGCAATGAAGAAACAAGAACTCAAAAAAAAAAAATAAAATAAAAATAAGGAGAGGGTTAAGAACCTCTGGGACAACTTTAAATGTTCCAGCATCTGAATCATAGGGGTGCCAGAAGGAGAAGAGGAAGGGCAAGAAATTGAAAACTTATTTGAAAACATAATAGAGAACTTTCCTAACCTGGCAAAGGAAATAGACTTCCAGGAAGTACAGGAAGCTCAGAGATTCCAAAAAAAGTTGGACCTAAGGAAGCACACACCAAGGCACACCATAATTATATTATCCAAGATTAAAGATAGGGAGAGAATCTTAAAAGCAGCAAGAGGAAAGTTACCTACAAAGGAGCTCCCATAAGACTACCAGCTAATTTCGCAAAAGAAACCTTGCAGGCAAGAAGGGGCTGGAAAGAATATTCCAAGTCATGAAAGGCAAGGACCTACATCTAAGATAACTCTATCTAGCAAAGCTATTATTTAGAATGTAAGACCAGATAAAGTGCTTCCCAGATAATGTCAAATTAAAGGAGTTCATCATCACCAAACCCTTATTATGTGAAATGTTAAAGGCACTTGTCTAAGAAAAAGAAAGTTATCAAAAATATGTAAAGAAAAATGACAACAAACTCATACCTATCAACAACTGAACCTAAAACAACAAAAACAAAAACAAAAATGAACTTAGCAAACAACTAGAACAGGCAAAGATTCACGGAAATAGAGATCATATGGAGATTTATTAGTGGCAAGGGGGTGGGGGAAGAATGAGGGAAAAGATTCAGGGAATAAGAAGCATAAATGGTAGGTACAAAATAGACAGGGAGGTTAAGAATGGTATGGGAAATGGAGAATCCAAAGAACTTGCCTGTAAAGTTTCCTTTGAGAAATCAGCCAGTAGTCTTATGAGAATTCCTTTGTAGGTAACTATCCTCTTGCTGCTTTTAAGATTTTCTCCTTATCTTTAATCTTGGGTAATGTAATTATGATGTACCTTGGTGTGTGCTTCCTTGGGTCCAACTTTTTTGGGAATCTCTGAGCTTCCTGTACTTCCTGGAAGTCTATTTCCTTTGCCAGATTAGGGAAGTTCTCTATAATGTTTTCAAATAAGTTTTCAATCTCTTGCCCTTCCTCTTCTCCTTCTGGCACCCCTATGATTCAGATGTTGGGACATTTAAAGTTGTCCCAGAGGTTCTTAAGCCTCTCCTCATTTTTTTGAGTTCTTGTTTTTTCACTCTGTTATGGTTAAATGTTTATTTCTTCCTTCTGCCCCAAATGGTAGAATTGAGTCCCAGTTTCCTTCCCTTCACTGTTGGTTCCCTGTACACTTTCCTTTATTTCACTTTTCATAGCTTTCACTTTTTCCTGTATTTTGCAACCATACTCAACCATTTCTGTGAGCATCCTGATTACCAGTGTTTTGAACTCAGCATCTGATAGGTTGACTGTCTCTTCATTGCTTAGTTCTATTTTTGGACACATATCTATTTTGATTTGTTCTTTTGGGCCATATATGTACATATTTTTGTCTTGGGGTGCCTGTTACATAGTAAGAGGATCCTCAGGTATTTGTCAGGGCAGAGCAACCCACATTGTTGAGTTGTGGCACTGTATTTGGGGGAGAGGTCTGAGAGGGAACAATGCTACTTGCTTGGCTCTCGGGAAGCTGTCAATCACTTCCTTTGTTACCCATAAGCATTGGACTCTTCTGGGCCTGATTCCCAGGTGGCTAGGATCTTGTGGGTCTCTCCATCGAAACTCTCCTGGGAAGTTGGGAGTTTCTCCTGCCACCTCAACCTCCATAGGTTTTTGTAGTCAGAGGTTTTGAGGTTTTATTTCCTCATGCTGGAACCCTGGGTTGTGCCGTCTGTCTTGCTCCTGGTTATTCCTCCCGATTCATCCACATGAAAATGTCAGACCACCCTGTCTGCCAGCTGCCACCTCCCACCTCACCCACCCAGTCCTCCAGCCACTGCCTTGCTGCATGTCTTCTCTGCCCTGGCTGCCCATCTCTGCTCCTCTTACCAGTCTGGATGAATGTTTCTCTCTAACTCCTTGGTGGTCGGACATCCATGGAGTTTGATTTTCTGGCAGTTTTGGTTATTTTTTGTTTTTAAATTTGTTGTTATTTCTGGTGATTGTGTGAGGAGGCAAAGTGTATCAACCTATGCCTCTATTTTGGCCAGAATTCCTGACTATAACTTTTAAGTGGAAAATTGTATTAATGTACATCACAGTTTAGAATGAATCTTGATTTTAGCAATGTTAAAATGAGAAATATATTTTGAGAAGAAAGAGTATGATGTGATATTTTAGAACATGTTTTTAATTTATTAAAATGGAAACAATTTACAAAATGGTATATGCACAGACATCCTGCAGTATAGCACAGCACCCATTAGTACAGAGAGATCAGATGAAATGAGAGGATATTATGTCTTTTAAAGCATTTAAGAAACACTCAAGGAAATACTGTGTCATGTATTTTGGTGAGAGAGAGCACATAAATGTAAAAGCAGAAAATATTGTGTACTGAGAAACATATTACTTCTTAACTACAATTCATGGTAAATTTGTACTAATATGAAATTAATAATAAGTATGATATACTTAAGGGAAAATTTAAATTCAACATTCAAAAAAGTTTCAAGTTTGAAAATGTTTTGTTTTATTTTATTAAAATATGTCATTGGGATTTGATGGTGATTTTATTAAATCTGTTTTCCTTCAGTAATATGGCCATTTTAACTATGTTGATTTTTTTAATCCATGAATGTACATGTTTCCACTTATCTGTGTCTTCTCCAGTTCTTTTAATAATGCCTTGTAGTTCTCAGTGTATAGTTCCTTCATGTCCTTTGTTAAGTTTATTCCTAAGTATTTCATTCTTTTTGTAGCAATTACATGTAAGTTGGAACCACAATGAGCTACCAACTCACACCTATTAGAATGAATATTATCAACAAGTCAAAAAATAACAAGTGATGGAGTTGTTATGGAGATCAAGGAACCTATTGGCAGGGATATAAAATGATACAGTCACAGCAGAAAACAGTATAGAAGTTACTAAAAAATTTAAAAATAGCCCTGGCTGGTGTGGCTCAGTGGATAGAGTGCTGGCCTATGAACCAAAGGGTCACTGGTTTGATTCTCAATCAGGGTACATGTCTGGGTTGCAGGCCACGTCCCCATTAGGGGGCACACAAGAGGCAACCAGACACTGATGTTTCTCTCCCTCCCTCCACCTCTGCCTAAAATAAATAAATAAAAAATATTTTTAAAAATTAAGAATAAGCTATCATATATGCTGTAAGCTCTCTTCTGGATATCTACCCTCAAAATTTGAAAACACTTGTTTGTAAAAATATGATGAGGTCTGTGCAGAAAAAGTCCAGTCATTGTAAATGTAATGAAAACAATTTGCATGACATTGATGTAACTTAGCAGCCAAGGAGAGTGGACTACAGTGCTTGTGTGTGAACAGTGATGACTTCACTGTATTAGTCAGTGGGGGTGGTAAACACTGCTGAGTGAGCACGTGTGCTGTGTGGCCCTTGCATTCAAAATGAGTGAGAGAGTATGGCAACAAATTGCATCAAATTTTTTGTTAGGCTTGAACATTCCTCTGAAGAAACTACTCAGATGTATCAGAAGGCTGTAGCTATGGGAAACTAGTGACTGGCAGCTTCATCATGACAATGTGCCTGCTCATGAATAATATCTCATGCAGAGTTTTTTGGCAAAACATCAAATCACCCAGGTGACTCAGCACTCCCTACAGATCAGATTTGGCACCTTGGGACTTCCATTTTTTCCCAAAACTAAAATCACCTTTGAAAGGGAAGAGATTCAAAACCTTCGATGAGATTCAGGAAAATACAATGGGGCAGCTGATGGCGACTGGGGGAACTGTGTGAGGTCCCAAGGTGTCTACCTCAAAGGGTCAGAATTGTCATTGTCCTAGGGAGAATGTTTCTTGTATCCTCTTCGATATGTGTCTCTATTTTTCATATCGCATGGCTGGATACCTTCTGGACAGACTTTGTATATGTACCACTGCCCTGCCCAGCGTGCTCAGTTGTTTGGGCATTGTCCCACAAATTTAAAAGGTTGCTAGTTTTATTCCCAGTTAGGGCACAGGCCTGTTTGCTGTTTCAGTTGTCAGTTGGAGCACGTATGGAAGGCAGCCAGTTGGTGTCTCTTTCTCACATGAATGTTTCTTTTCCCTTTTCTCCTCCCTCCCCATCGCTCTCTCTAAAATCAAAAATAAAAATAAGGTTTATGTAAGAAAAATATATATGCCCCTCTGTTTATTGCATCAATATTCACAGTGACCAAGACAAAGAAAAAAATTACATGTCCTTAAATGGATGATTGGATAAAAAAAAGTGGTACATATATACAATAGAATACTACTCAGCCATTAGAAAATACAAAACACTGACGTTTGCGATGACATGGATGGATCTTGAGAATATAATACTCAATGAAATAAGTCAGATGGAAAATTATAAGAACCATATGATTTCACTCACATGTGGGATATTAAGTACAAAGCAACAGACAGATAAAACAAACTACAAAACAACAAAACCATAGACACAGACAATAGTATGTGGTTACCAGAGGGGAAGGGGTTGGGGTGAGGCAGAAGAAAGTAAAAGGGTCCAACATGTGCTGATGAAAGGAAACTTGACTTTGGGTGGTGAGCACACAATGTGATATACAGATGATGTATTATAGAATTATACAGTTAAATTTACATAAATGTGTTAACCAATATCACACCAATAAATTTAATAAAATTTTTAAAAATAGTTAATATCTCTCAATGTTCTCTCCTGCCTTCACCTGATTAGATTTGGTGTTTCTCCTCTGAGTCCTAATAACACAGAGAAATATTTTATTTAGAGCAAGGATGTCCAAACTTTTAGCCTCTCTGTGCCACACTGGAAGAGTTGTCTTGGACCACACATTAAATACATTGCAACATGTAATCACAAGGAAATCAATGTTTTAAGTAAATTTATGATTTTGTGTTGGGCCACATTTTATAGCAATTGAGGCACTGCTTTAGATTGATTTGATTATTCTTAGATGTCATTCTTTAGGCTGTAAATATCTATATGTTAGAATCTTATCTAACATAATTTTTATCTCTCAAAGAATAGAAACTGTCTAGAATATTGTGGGTATTAAAAAGTATTGAAATTATTTAAAAATGTTATTTTGGATTATTTATAAAGGGATAAATGCCTAAAGTCAGTTTTGGCAAAAAAAGAAAAAAAAGACTTTCACCTGTAGTTAATGATCAAGCTAGTTAATATTGGCATTTAAGTAAATTGAA
This sequence comes from Tonatia bakeri, assembly GCA_004024845.1. Lineage (NCBI taxonomy): Eukaryota > Metazoa > Chordata > Mammalia > Chiroptera > Phyllostomidae > Tonatia > Tonatia bakeri. The sequence continues at coordinate 21,421 of PVIA01007660.1, read as the reverse complement.
ATTATGAAATAAATTAATAGACAAAGAATGATAGTATTTTTAAGTGTCAAATTTTCTGTATTTGGAAGAACACATTCAATTTTATATCATTAGAACATTATACATGTTTAAAAGTAATATAAAATTTGTATCTTTTAGTGTTTTCTCACATGGAAGCAGATGATAGCTCTGTTTCATCCTGGATGTGGAGATTACATATATATATATATTTATATATATCCTATCCTTCTGGCTGAAGTTGTCAACCTTTGCCTAGAGGGACCTCAAATATCATTTGTTTCAAAGTTTTACTGAGACCTCAATGTTATGGATGGAGACAGTAGAATCTCCCAATTGACTTGATTCTATAGTGTTACACAGTGCAACTTTATTTTATACTCAGCCCATGAAATGCAAGTGAAATTGAGTTTTCACAGACATTCAGAGAAAGAGAGGGCTATTGCTGCATCACAGGTTATACTAAATAAAACTATAAAAATCTAGCTAATGCTTTTCAATGACAAAATGTTGACAAACTGACTCTATGTGGAATTTGAAGTTGCTCAGTAATGCCCTTACTTCTTGGGTAAAACAATTGCTTCAAATCTGTCCTTGTCATAACAGAACCATTCTCCTCTGTCTTTCTCAATCCATTTCTAAATACTCTATACATATGTAGACAAGTTTTAATTAGCTTCTATTTATTTGGTTTCAAGAGCTATGTTCAATTTTATTATTTTACTTTAAGAGATGATGAAATTTTTGAAATAAAAATAGAAAATTAGGACCATGACTTGATGATCTGGAGAAGCAACTAGTTTCTGCTATAATTTATTTTTTAATAGAATAAAGTATGTTTTTCTTCTGTGATAGATATTCTTGATGAGTTGTATCACAGTGTGAAGTTCCTGTTTGAATTCCTAATTAACAACAAAGGAAAGGAATAGGAAAAAAAAGAATGCACAGGGAGGAAAATGCCATTTCACACTGGGTGCTTTGTAAATGTGAGCCAACTCACACAAATCCTTTAGGCATCAGTAGACATGCAACTGGGCCAGAAGAGAACATGTTCAAATAGAGAAAGTTTGTTCAGCAAATTGAAATTCAAGCCTTAAATTGAAAAGTTTGAATTAAATCTACTGCAAAGGGCATATTTAATTTTTTCTCATTTTTTCCCTAAAAAGCAAAGTTTATTAAATATTGATTTTTATTACAGATTATTTGCATATTTCCAGTCTCTCCTTCCACTTAATCTTTCGACATGGTAATTATCACTCAGTAAATGGGAATAAAGACATAATATTAAATGTTTGAACAATTTTATCTGTTTGCACACAGAAGTAAAATATACTCTTCTATGCCATTATAGCTCAATAGGAAAAATATAATTTGTCATTATTGTCCCAAAGCAAATACCTTTTTTTTTTAAGATTTTATTTATTTATTTTTAGAAAGGGAAGGGAGGGAGAGAGAGAGAGAGAGAAACACCAATGTGCAGTTGCTGGGGGCCATGGGCTGCAACCCAGGCATGTGCCCTGACTGGGAATCGAACCTACGAGCAAATACCTTTTATATTATTATATAGTATGTTTAATAAAATGCAATTTAGGTATAAAATGGAAAAAAGATAGTTAAGTTTTTTGGGGTGACATAGGTTAATAGATTATCTTGGTTACAAGTGTACAATTCTATGATGCATCATCTGTATATTGCATTATGTATCCACAACCCAAGGTCAAATTTTCTTCCAAAAATTTTAAATTAAATACTGTGTGATATCATTATATGAGCTGAGTATCAAGCTCATGAATGTGAAAGTATTTTGTGATAATTAAATTTATACAGGAAGAGTAAAATTTAATTGACAAAATCAAAAGTAAAACTAGAATTAATAATATATAAACCTTACAGAAGACTCCAGCACATATCTGTTTTACATAACATGCATATTATGATTATAAAAACTCTCATTGGTGAGAGTTTCCAAATCACATAAAAATATAAGAAAAACAAATAAATAAATGGAAATTCAAGTTTACTCTCTTAACAACTGTTTATTGAGTGCCTAGGATATACCAAGCACTGGACACAGTGCCGAACGTTTAGAGGTAAATAAAGTACAGTATTTTTGCATCTTCCCAGCAAAGGCACTATGTGTTGACTGTTAATTTCCACTATAGATCACCACTATTAGTATTTTATTTTATTTCTTTTCAACATAATAGTATTTCCCATTATGCTTTTTTCTCCTTAATATAAAGGTTTTCTTAATTCATTAAAATTTTTCTAATACATAACTTTTTATGGCTGCATCTAATAATCATAAATTATACTTTTTAAATCTTTGTCATGAGGTTTTAAAATGTTCCAGTTTTCATTATACTTTATAATACTATGAAAAATATAGTTATGCATTAATTTATGTTTTGATTGCCCCTTATAGTAGGTAAAAGTAGAATTCCTAGAACATAGGTTATTGTATCATAGGATGTATTATGAGTGTATATATACCCTACTGATTCTGTTTCTCTGGAAAACCAGAAAAAATATTATATATAAGTATATAGAGAGAGATTATTATGAGAAATTGGCTTATGCAATGACAATAGTTGAGAAGTCACATAATCTGCCATCTGTAAGCTGGAGACCCAGGAAAGCAGTGGCATAGTTCACTATGAATTGAAAGGCCTGAGAAGCAGGGGAAGCAATGAAATGATGTCACTCTTATTCCTAAAATGGGAGAGATTTGGTGAGATGTCTCAGTTTAATCATGAGGTAGGAAAACAAGCAGCAAATTCCTTCTTTTCTCATTCTTTTGTTCTATTCAGGCCCTCAGAAGGATGGATGGGGCTCACCTTTGTTGGGGGGAGCCACCTCCTGTCCAGAGTCATCAGTTCAAATGCTCATCTTATCTGGAAACACATTCACGGACACCCCCAATAATAGTGTTTAATCTGGATAATCCCTTGGCCAGTCCAACAGACACATCAAATTAACCATCACACCTATAAATGTTTTAAAGTTCCTGATGCACATGTCAAATTGATTTTCAGAAAGGTTCCAGAAAATTTACATTATTTCTAATGCTATGTACAAGTTTTCATTTGTTAAACACTTCAAATATTGAATATTACTCTATTTTATAATAATAGATGACAATACATGAAAAAAAAAACTTTTCCATTAGATTTTTGTTCTTTATGGAATATTTTATTATTACCAATCATTTGGACTTCCACTTTTGTAACGTGTCTCTTGCTGAAAGAAAGCTACAACATACTGATTTTAGATGGCATTTTGAAACCAAATCTTACCAAGCTACACACTTACTAGAATGCATGAGAATTGTCACTTTTTCACATTCTTACAATATTTGATTTTTTTCTAATTACCAGTGTGTTTGCCTTCCACGTTTTCTGTGAATTTCATTTTATAGCCTTTGTCGATTTTTGTTAGTTTTTCCTTTTCTGCCCCTTTATTGGAGATAGTTTAATGTTCTAAATATTAAGTTGTTTTGCCAGCTTTGTGTTGCAAATGTGTTCTTGTATGATTTTGTCCTTTGTTGAGTAGAAATTGTTTTGATACAGTTAAACTCAGCTTTTTTTTTTCTTTATAATTTGTTTCTTAATCTTCTGGGCTTTTAAAAGCTTTTCTCCAAACCATGACCTTGAATATACTGCCCTACATTCTCTTCTACTAGTTGTATTTATGTATATATGTATGTATGCATCTATTTGCTATCACGTATATCATTTTTTATACACCTCTGCTTCTTTTTTAAAAGGATAACTCTCCAGGACATAATCATCATGCTTCTTAAGTATTCACAAGCTAATGTCACCATCCTTGCATATTGATAACTCAGAGCTTTTGTGAAATACTTGAAAGCCCAGGTCACCTTGTTGCTGGTGAAAATTCAGTATAATTTAGTCTCCTATGGATAGGTTTCCTATTCATTTCATTGGGGTTATATTTTCTGTCAAGTTTTTTACTATAGATTTACCTTACTTTATTTGAGAAATGTTTTCTTTTCCAGGAAATGAAAATCTACAATTTTATTTTGCCTTCATCTGGCTCCTTTACAAGTAAATATTTTAATTCCTGACTCTTACTTTTATAAAGTGGTACAAAATAAAAGTTACAAAATAATTTTAAAATTTTAGATATTTAGTTTTAAAGAATACTAAGATTAAAACAAGACATTCATATAAAGTAGTAATATTTATTTATATTATTTTAATAAATTATTTATTTTCCAGAAAGCTTTAATATGTTCCAGAGAAACATATGCCTAGATTGTTGAAATCACAGAATATAAAGATAAGCAGGATAAAAGCACTCATAGCAAGTAGTTAAAGGATTTTGAGTAAGACCATTATGGAATTAAACTGTGTTTTAAAAGGATCATTCTCCTAGTGATGTGGAGAACAATTAACATGATGGTGTAAATAGATGTGATGGGAAAATTATATTTATGTTTTAGAAATATGTCATCTGTAGAAAAGACAGGTCAATTAGAAATTGGGATCGTGTCTAGAGTTTTGATGACAGAACATGAATGATGATACATGTTTCAGAGTGTAGTTAAATGAAACCAAATTAGTCCATGAAATCTTGTGAATAAGAATATAAAATGACAAGTATAATAGCCAAAGCCCAAAACAGTGTTTTTTGATATCAGAGTGAAGTGGAAGACATGAGCCTAAGAGAACCTAGTGGGGAAACAAGTTAAGAGAATGGTACAGAATCAAGATTGGGTACAAGTATAGAACTGTCAACATAAGAATATCCAAACCTGGTCTTGGCCGGGGGTGACCAGATGGTTGGAATGTTGTCCTGTGCACCAAAAATTTGCAAGTTTTGTCCCCGGTCAGGACACATACCTAGTTATAAGTTCGATTCTTGGTCTGGGAGTGTAAAGGAAAAACTGATTGATGTTTCTCGAATCCATCTCTCTATCTCTCCCTCCCTCTTACTCTAAAATGAAGAAACATGTCTTTGGGTGAAGATTAAAAAAAAAAAGAATGTCCAAATCTGTAGATAATTTTTATAAAAATTCACTTAAGCTGAATAGAGGATACAACTGGAAGCAAGATCTCAACAAACTGAAATAAATGCAGATTCTTTTATGTATCTGAAATTAAGGACAAAATGTAAAGACTACATGAAAGTGGGAGAAAGCAAGAAAGAAGTCTGATAGGGGATATTTCAAAGGTGTATTAACCTAGATGCACAGAAACTATAGACAAGGCTTGCTTAAAGCAAAGATGAACTTTTAATAAACAAATTACATGCCTGAGGCATTACTACCACCATGAGTTGCCCAGTTAGGAATTTATGATCAAATCACCCTGTGAGGTTACTTTTCATAGGACCTTAATTATTTATTTATCTTTCTCAGGCAGAGTGCAGTGGATTTCAATAAATAAAGATTAAGGAAACAGCAAATACAGTAGGAGGCCTTAAAAAATGGGAATACAGAAACAAAAGAGGACATGCAGATGACCAATAGACATGAAATGATGGTCAATGTCACTAATCCTCAGAGAAATGCAAACTAAAACCGCAATGCAATATTCTCCCACCTGTCAGAGTGACTACCAGCAATAAGTCAACAAACAGCAAGTGCTGGAGAGGGCATGGGGAAAAGGAAACCCTAGTGCACTATTGGATTGCTGGGAATGTGGATTGGTGCAGCCACTGTGGAAGGCAAGATGGAGTTACCTCAAAAAATTAAAAATGGAACTGTCTTATGACCCAGTGATTCCACTTCTGGGGACATATCCAAAGAAACCCAAAATACTAATTCAAAATAATATATGCCCCTCTATGTGCATGGCAGCATTACTTTTAATAGCCAAGATTTGGAAGCAGTTTAAGTGCCCATCAGTAGATGAGTGGATAGAAAAGCTGTGGTACATTCACACAATGGACTAATATACAGCCATGAAAAAGAAGGAAATGATATTTGGACATAAAAAGAAGGGAATCTTATCTTTTGTGACAGCATGGATGGACCTATAGAGTATTATACTAAGTGAAACAAGCCAGTCAGAAAAAGACAAGTACCATATACTTTCACTTCTGTGTGGAAGCTAATGAGCAAAATAAACTAACAAAATAGAAAGAGACTAAGAGATACAGAGAATAGACTGACAGCTGTCGGGGGGAGAGGGGTGCTAGGTGAAAAAAGCAAAGGGAATAAGCAAAGAAATAAAAAAAAAAGACTCAGACACCTGCAACAGTATGGTGATTACCACAGGAAAAGAAGGGTAGGAGAAAGTAGAAGAAGGTACAGGGGGGATAAATGGTGACTTGGGGTGGTGAGCATACAATACAATATGCAGATTTGTAGACTTGAAACCTGTGTGATTTTATTAACTGATATCACCTCAAATAAATTTTTTACAAAAGAAATTACCATGAAATTTTATTATTAGAAAATCACCAGAAATTGGGAGGGCACTTCCATTTGAGTGATTGGTTCAGAAGTCAGTTTATATAGTTATGAAAGGGGTAGAATTTATAGGGTGACTATGGTTGCTAATTAGTCATTGTAAAGGTTTTGCAGCATAGCCCACAGAAGAAAAACAGATTATCTGGGAGGAAGTGTATAGGATAAAATTAAGTAGTTTTTTGCACCTTTTGTTATTTTTTTTTCTTCCTGAATAGTCAAGCCATTTATGTCTTTGCAGGCAAGGAGAGTGAGTTAAGTTAAAGAGGCAAGTGCTAGACAGGAAGAGAATGCATTTGGCAGCACAGTTCTGGAATAAGAAAGTGATAAAAAGGATTTAGGAACAAGCAGCTTTAATGAGTTGTGAATAACGTATTTTCCTGTGTGATAAAGAAAAAAGGTAGGAGAGTACAAATAAAGCCAAGGGAGATTTGAATTAGAGATATGACAGATGAGGGTGGGGCAGGAAGCCCAAGGAAAATAACAACTCCTGTAATAATTTGGGTAGCTAGTTGTTAGCTAAGTACAAGAACTTCTAGAAAAGTCTCAGACACAGTTGGGTTGCATAATATATATATTTTTTAAACTCTGGAGCCCCACATGCTAAGTGCATTCCTAGGTGCTGGAGGGTTTGTCATGGTCTCCGTGCACCCTGGTGGAGTTAGCATTACATAATGGGCAATGTTGGTACCAGGAATCAGAGCAGAAGAATTAAAAACAAAAGTGAGACAGCATTGGAGGTATGGATTGCTTTCACACACTGAACTGCAAATGTATCATACACAAAAGCAACCCGATGGTTAAAAATGTGCTTTAAAAGTAAGACTGTATTTCTTAATTTAAAACAAACAAACAAATGGAGGAATAGAAATGCTACCACAGAATTCATAATTCTGAATTTCTCAATGGGACAATAAATATTCTTTGATTATCAAAGAAAGAGAAAACCTTAAGTTCCTAGAATTTCTATAATTAAAATAAAAGTTTTCCTATTTAAGAAATAGTAAAAGAGAACATATCAAATAATGGTGATGAAGGTGAAAGGCATAATGTTTTTCTTTAGAATTACCAGCTCCTATCTCATAATAAATAAATATTAAATATTATATTAGTAATATCTATCAATTTTCTTTTCAGCATCCAATGCTCCTCATGCACACACAGAAATACACAATATACACTAAACAACCCATTGAAATTAGTGAAAATGGAAGTAATCACATCTATAACTAAGACAATTTTCAGTCAAAAAAATCTTGTTTGCTAGGCATTGTACTAATGTTTAGAACATTTTCAAACACACTCTTCACTTTGAATTACTTGTGTGTATCTCTAATCTGTATCCAACTGATTTTCTCACGTTTTCCTTCATGTTAATTATCCATCTCCTAGCTTTCATTAATTGTTTAGAAATTAACCCAAACTCTTTAAAAGCACTAGTAAACCATTATTTGTGATCTAGAAGTTTCGAAGTCTCAAGTTAAAATAACAACCAGTCACTTTCTTAGCTTTCTGTCTCCCCACTAATAATAGCTACCTCGTCGCAGCTATTTTGTGTTCTTGTGTCAGGAGCACGGTTCCTACATGATTAAAGTGGCACTCCAAGCTCTGTCATCAACTCTCCCAATTAAGGCAAATAGAACAGAACAACAGTCCTTGTGGAAAACAGTGTGGGTAATATGAAATGTTATTAATTTAAAGACATCACATATACCCATGACAACTTCTTCAGAAGTTGGTAATTATTTCTAGACAGTCACCTATAACTGCATCTCTAAAATCCATATTATTTTGTGTTCCATGAATTGTGGGAAAAATCAGCCCTAGTGAAAATCAGTGTTTGCCAAATGGAATAGCTCACCTGATTTTGTTGCTGAAAAAGTATTAGTAAGTGTTTCCTTTCCTTTTAAATAATAGACTTTGATAAATGGTGAATGATATTGTTTCAGCAAAAATAAAATTATCAAGCTTTAACCTCTCCATAGTAATAGTTAAAATAATAGTTATATTTACACATTTAAAATATATCTATACATGTATATCTAAAATATACTATGCATTTTTCTTTAAAAATAATACTTTAATCTTTGGTTATAAAATGATTTTTTTCCCTAAAAAGCAATTCTCTAGCTTCAGTTAATGCTAATTACTGCAGCAACAAAACAACAGAACCCAAGTCTCGATTAAAGTTTTGTGGTTGCTCATCCCTTTCTGTGTGGTTTGCCTCCAAGGAATTACCAGGCTTCTACCAACCACTAAGGCTTCCATCTTCCTTTGAAAGAAATAGGTAACTTCAAGGATCAGGCAAGAGATTTTATGTGCAAAAGTTAGTCATATTTTCAAAAACTAATTTAAATGGAGACTAATCATGTAGGTTTCGCTATGCATCCAGGAGGAAGCAGAAATGGTTTGCTATATATATCATGGTATCGTTTTTACAGCCTCCCGTTCTACTCCTTTCATACCATCTCCCATCTTCTCAACTTTCCCAAATGTACAATCTAAAATCCCATCCAGTCACAGTATCAGGTTTATGTTCTGGGGTCTTTAGATAATGATAGTTGTACTCATCTGGTCCTTGTATGGAAACATATCCATTATTCTGAAATCTGAAAAGTAAAATTATGTTTTCAGACCCCTGATCCTCCATACACACATACTAACAAAGACAAAATAATCTCAACAGCAAGTTTTGTTTGAAAAATGGGATGATAGGAGGCATACAGAAGTGTTGGCATATATAGAATACAACATTTATGGAATACGGCTAGGCAGATATCATAAAGTCCCACATGCTGGAGACAAAAGAAAGATCCTCAGTTAGGCTTGATTATTTTCCTTGGGAAAAACTTCTTTGTTATGAAAACCAAATTCAGTAGAGACAGTTCCTTCTTATCCTGCATGGCCACATCTAAAGTCGGTATTGATAAATTACTTTTTTGGCTGCCCAACTTACAAAACCCATCTCGTGCTCATGGATTTCTGGTTATCCAATAGCTGTTTTAAAGACTTCAGTGTCAAAGACTTTTCAATGGACTTGTGGCTCTTTGTCAGTATAATTATTTTGAAAACTTGGCAAACTATTTGTTTCTCCTTCGGTTCCAGGTACAAGTAGTTAAAACAACCAGACTTTGTTCTCAAATGTGTTTCATTTAGACACATTTGCTACTTGCTGTCAAGTCTTCCCCTATCTCAACTGAAGGGCAGATAATCTTGAGGTTGTCAAGCTTGAGTTGGCAGAGTTATGCTCTTTATTTGATCTTTGGCACAAATCTGAGTCACTCCATGCAGCCGAGAAATTTCACTAGGTCCTCCTCAAAGTCGTCTCTTGTTTTGTTTTTTCTTTTTCAGTTCTATTCCTTTTCAGTTCTGCTTTAAGCTTGGGAATTATTTGCTGAGTTTATCTCTTTCTTGTAATTTTTTTGCTAAAACCATCAATAAAAATACTACTACTAATTATCATTTCTCCAGGCATCTCTAGAACTACAAACTTACTTAGCTCTGCACTGCCCTTGAAGCTACCATAGGTGACAGGTTTTAAGTGTTTTTTCATTGCATTGACTAACTGGCCCACCTGCTTTATCTGTATTCTTACCAACCACTGCCACACTATTAAGATGTTATCACATGTTGTAATTTTTGCTATGTCAGCATCTTACTTCAAGGTACTGGTCTTTGTATTAATCAGTGTAATTAATGCTAGATGCTGCAATAAATAATCTCAAAACCTTTGTGCTGTTCTCACTTATTCAAAGTCCAGCATAGATGTTCTTGATTATAAAGCTTTCCTGAGAAGTTCTTATACAAAAACCAACAACAAAAAAATAATTTAGTGATTCAGCATCCTTACATCTCATAACCTTATCATTTTTAATTATGATCTATAATGACTCTTTTTATAGAGAAAAGAATGAATGAATGAATTACTATATTTCACTTTCCAGCCATATATTCTCAACATAAGTGTAAAGAAGGCTATGAAAAATAGATTAGCTATTAACTGAAGAAATAAATGTCTTAACAGCAAATACCTCCAATGAAAAACATAATGATGCAAAATAACACTTTAATAATACAGTGGAAATGTTCTTATTTACTTTATTTTATTTTTCTCTACTTCAACTTCCTTTGAAAAAAATTCACTTTCCAGTTGGAAACTATTGTCAAATTATCACAAATAGTCAATTTATAGTGTTCATGCCTAATAAATATTCAGTTTACTGTCATATTTTAAAGTGTGAGTGCTTTTTAGAATGAAGAATATTGGCTCATTAGTTGTATTATTTTATACATTCCAGTTTTTATTTTCCAAATAAGTACAAGAATGTTCCCATTTTGAAATACATTTTTATGTAAGCTTAATGTGGAAAATGTGCATGACCTCATATTGCTAAAGATGGAGGTTTAATTAAGGCATCTGTAGTGTTCTTTCTACTAGCATTTTATCAAATGTGGCACACTCAAATTTAAGCAAAAGTTATACTAGGCTTCACTCACTTGCTCTCAGACCCAGGCCAGTCTTGCAGCCCAAACGCAGAGCAGTTGACTGGAGAGTCCAGTGGAGAAGGAATGAGAGTATCTGTGAGTGAGCACACACATGAATGAGAGAGCAGAGAGTGAGTGGCAGTGGGCAAGAACCTGCCCACCTGCAAAGCACCTGGGAGCTGGCAGCCCAGGCTTCCAAGTGGAGCTGCCATGACTGCCCAGCCCAGCCTAGCACTTCTGGCTGCACAGAGTTGGGGGTGACTGTGGATCAGCCCAAGAGCCATGAGCTAATGGGCCAGGTAGAGATGACCTGGCAGGAGCAAACTCCAGAAACAGTGTGGTGAGAGCAGGCCTGCATGAGGTTGAAGATCTCTGGAGGTAGCAGGGTCAGCACTCCACCACTACCATGTGTTATAGTATGGCTGTGGGGCTCTTCCCAATGCCATCTGGGAAAAATCCAGAGAGACACTTTATCTAAAACTATCAGAGGCTCTCAAAGGCTGTGGCTATCCCGGACCATGAGAGATTCTGTGATTTTTAGGGAAGGGAAGTACATGGAGAACAGGACCCTTAGGGACCATGGCTACAGGGTGGGGGCCACATAGAAACTCTTTCAAAAGGGGAGCTGGGGTAAAACTCGAGACTTGGCAGGGACATGGGCTTGCACACATGTGTGCAAGGGTGCAGCAACTCTGCTCACCAAAAACTCAGTGAGATAAAGTCCACTGAAGGAACTATAGCAACTGGCCCAGCATAGCTTGCAAGCAGGGGGCTATGTAGAGAATTTGGGCTAAACTTCCCATGAGAGAGTGACAGGCTTGGGAATGGAAGGCAGAAGCTGAATGATGGAAATTTGCTTCAGCCAGACATCTCCCCTCATGGACAAGCAAATCCAACCCTGAACTGAGGGATTACAGGCTCTGCAGATCAGTGAGGCGATCAGTGAGGCCAGGCTCAGGAGTCTCCAGCTGGGTACATTTCTGCAGGGGAAAGAAGAAAGAGCTCTGAAAGAGCCCTTCACCAGACACTATGAGCTACATAGTTCCTTAGGCCCTGATCCCCTCAGTCTTTATAATTGGTACTAGTTTGTCTCTTGCATAGATTTTTAACATTCATTTCTTGTCCTTTATGTTTGGTTCTAATATGTCACCATGTTTTATATTATAGTTTATTTTAAATCTCTTACTTTTCTTTTCCCCTCTCTTACTCCATTTTACCCTTCCTTCTTCTTATTTTTGTTTTAAATTCCATTTTCTCTCTTGCTACAACTTGTTTCTGTTCCACAATTTTACTATTTCCCCCCTCCAGCTTCTCAAAACCGTTTTTGCTTTTCATTAATCATTTCCCATTCTTTTTCCCATTCTTAAATACCTTCATTCTCTCTCCCCCTTTATCAATCTTCGCAAGTACGTTGTGGTTGTATTTCTTCAATTTTATTTTTGATAGTCACTATTCTTGTACTTCAAATCTCAAATTTTACCATTCCCTTCTCCTACTCCATTTTGCCTTCTTATTGACCTTTCTTGTTTTCATTTTAAACATTAATTTTCTCCTGTCTTAGCATGGTTTTCATTCTTTACTCTTAGTATTTCTTCTCCCTCTGTCCTCTCAAAAGCACTTCTCTTTCCTCTAGACATATCTTAAGCTTTGTTTTCTTTTTTCCCTTTTATTCCCAACCCACCTGTAATAAATTTAGTTCATTAGTTGTTGATATTGCTGTGGAAGATCTTTTCCTCCAAATTATATATGTGTGTGTGTGTGTGTGTGTATGTGTGTATGTGTAAATTTGTTGTTTTCTCTCTCACTATATAAACAAATTTTATATATAAATTTATATATACATATGTCAAAATCACTTTTCCTTCACATAGTCAGCTCATGTTTATTTTGCCTTTCTTATAAGAGTCAATCTCTTTATACTTGTATTGATATTGGCTCATTTGCTATTGATAGTTTTGTTGTGTGGTGAATTATCTGTGCAGGTGTGGATGCATTTCCTGGGCTATTTGGTTTTGTTCTGGCAGAACCTGTACTACAGTATACAGACATGGTGGGCAGAATGACTCTTAGCCAGGTGAAGGGAAGGACCCACCAAAAAATGACCCAACAATGATTAAAACCCAATTACAACCACAGAGCCCACATAAATGGCATGAAAGGCATACCAGAACCATCAATCTCAGGAGATCAAAGAGACTGAACTACTGTGTCTCATAGGCCTCTTACCACAGAAGATTGCACCACAAAAATAGGGAGTCAAAGCAGATAAATCTAATATGCAGAAACACAGAAGAAAAGTCACCTAAAATGGGAAGACAAATAAACAATCCCCGATCAAAAGGAAAGGAGGAATCCCCAGAAAGACTGTTAAATAAAATTGAGGCAAACAAACTAAACTCTCAGACATCAAGTTCAAAATAATGGGTGTAAGGGTGCTTAAGAAGCTCAGCAAGAACTAAAAAGAACTCCAAGGAAGCTACACAAAACTTACTATGAACTATACCAGAATGAATAATGACATGGAAACAATCAATATAGAACCAGGAGCAAATGAAAAATACAATATCTGAAATGAAGAACACAGAAGGAATTAAAAACAGGCTAGATAAAACACAAAGTTGAATCAGCAAGGTGGAGAACAAGGTAGAAAAAAATTCTCAAACAGAGCAACAAAACAAAAAAAAATCAAAAGGAACAAAGAAGGTTTAATGGAAGTGCAGGGAAACATGAAACATGAAAATATCCATATAATAGGGATACCAGAAAGAGAAGAAGAATAGGAGCAAGGGATTGAAAACCAGTTTGAAAAAATAATGATAGAAAACTCCCCTAACCTGGAGAGGGGTAAGGCCATGAAAGTTTCGAATCACAGAGGGTCCCAATCAAGATGTACCCCAAAGAGGCCTACTCCAAGTCATAATTAAAATGCCAAGTTTTAAAGACAAAGAGAGAATATTAAAGACAGCAAAGGAAAAACAGGAAGTAACATACAAGGGAGCCCTGATTAGGCTAGTAGCTGACTTCTCAATAGTAACACTACAAGCCAAAAGGGAATGGCAAGAAATGTTCCAAGTAATGAAAAACAAAGGCTTGCAACCACTACTCTACCTATAAAGGCTATAATTTTTTTAATTTTATTTTAATCATTGTTCAAGTACAGTTTTCTGTCCTTTACTCCCATTCCAGCCCATCTACCCATCCCTCTCCACCTCCCTCCCATTTCCAACCCCCTAGTTTTTGTCCATGTGTCCTTTATGTTTTTTCCTGTAAACCCTTCCCATTCTCCCCTGAAATTCCCTCCCTTCTCCTCTCTGATCACTCTCAGCATGTCCTCTATTTTAGTGTCTTTGACTATATTTTGCTTGTTTCTTTGTTTTACTGTTTAGGTTCCTGTTAAAGGTGAGATCATATGGAATTTGTCTTTCACAGCCTGGCTTATTTTGCTTACCATAATGCTTTCCAACTCCACCCATGTTGTTTTAAAGGGTAAGACCTCCTTTCTTTCTGCTGCATAGAATTCCATTGTGTAAATGTACCATAGTTTTTTTATCCATTCATTTACTGATGGGCACCTAGGTTGCTTCCAGCACTTAGCTATTGTAAAGTTGTGCTGCTATGAACATTGGGGTGCATAGGTTCTTCTGGATTGATGTTTCAGGGTTCTTAGGATATAATCCCAGCAGTGGAATTGCTGGGTCAAAAGGCAGATCCATTTTTAGTTTCCTTAGAAAATTCCATACTGTTTCCCATAGTGGTTGTACCAGTCTGCAATCCCACCAACAGTGCACTAGGGTCACCTTTTCTCTACAACCTCTCCAACACTTGTTGTTTGTTGCTTTGTTTATGATGGCCATTCTGACCAGTGTGAAGTAAAGGCTGTCATTTAAAGTAGAAGGTGAAGTAAGGAGTTTCCCAGACAAAAAAATAATTAAGCTAAAAGTATACATTTCCACCAAACCAGCATATGCTAAAGGGAGTGTTGTAAGAACATGAAGAAAAGGAGAGACACAGAGGATCATGAGTACCAAGGGAAAAAGTGGCAATGAATAACTACTTATCAATAATAACCTTAAATGTAAGTTTATTAAATGATCCAATCAAAAAACATAGGGTAGCTGAATGAACAAGAAAACATGACCCACATGTATGCTGTCTACAAGAGATCCACTTCAGGCCAAAAGATCTACAGACTGAAAGTGAAGGGATAGAAACAATATTCCAAGCAAATTGACTTAAAAAAAACTAGTCTATGAATATTCATATCAGATAAAATAGATTTCAAAAGAAAATTTATAAAAAGAGACAAAGAAGGACACTTAATAATGCTGGAGAGAATAATCCATTGAGAAGATATAATCATTGTAATCATATGTGCACCCAACATGGGAACACCCAAATATTTCAGGAAAATCTTGGAGTACTTCAAGAAAGGTATCGATAGCAACACACTCATAGTAGGGGATTTTAACACCCCACTGTCAACAACAGATAGATCTTCTAAACAAAAAATCAACAAGGATATTGTGACATTCAACAACACTCTGGATCAAATAGACTTAATTGATACATACAGAACCTTTCACCCCAAAGAAGTAAAATATACATTCTTTTCAAACTCACATGGAACATTTTCAAAGTTAGACCATGTGGTAGGACAAAAAAAACCCTCAACAAATTCAAGGAAATTGAAATCTTATCAAGCATCTTCTTAGGTCACAATGGCTTGAAACAAGAAGCCAACCTCAAGGAAAAAATGAAAAAACACTCACATTCGTGGAGACTGGATAACATACTATTAAATAATGAGATCAAAGAAGAAATCAAAAAGTTTCCAGAAACAAGTGAAAATGAACACATAACAGCCCCAAACCTATGGGACACAGCGAAGGCAGTCTTGAGAGGGAAGTTCATAGTGATACAGGCCTACCTAAAAAAGAGAAAATTTTCAAAGAAATAACCTAACCCTACATCTACAAGAACTAGAGGAACAACAACAAACAAAGCCCAGAGTGAGCAGAAGGAAGGAAATAATCAAGGTCAGAGCAGAATTGAATGAGACTAAAAGCACAATCCAAAGGATTGGTAAATCCAAGAGCTGTTTTTTTTAATTTTTTTATTTTAAAGATAAGCAAATCAACAAACCTTTAACCAGGCTCATCAAGAATAAAGAGAGGGGACTGAAATAAATACATTCAGAAACAAAAAAGGAGAAATTACAACCAATACCACAGAAATACAACAAGTTGTAAGAAATTACCATGAACCACTACATGCCATGAAGTTTGACAACCTGGTTGAAATGGACATATTTTTAGAAACATAATTTTCCAAAACCACATAAAAAAGAAGCAGAAAACCTGCATAGACCAATAACAGCTAGTGAAATTAAAGCAATAATCAAACAACTCTCAGCACATAAAAGCTCTGGACTGGAGAGCTTCACAGGAGAATTTTACAAAACATTTTGTCCTATCCTTCTGAAACTATTCCAAAAAATTCAAGAAGGGAGATTCCCAAACTCTTTTTATGAATCCAGTATTATCCTAATTCCAAAACCAGTCAAAGACACAACAAAGAAAGAAAACAATAGGCCAATATCACTGATGGACATAGATGTTAAAATCTTCAACAAAATACTGGCAACAAGATCCAGTGATACATTAAAAAAGATCATATATGATCATGTGGGATTCATTCCAGGGATGCACAGATGCTACAATATTCTCAAAGCAGTCTATGTAATACACCATATAAACAGAATTAAAGACAAAAATCACATGATCATATCAATAAATGCTGAAAAAGCATTTTATACAGCACAGCACCCATTTATGATAAAATTCCTCAACAAAGTGGGAGGGGTCATACTTCAAAATCATAAAGACCATCTATCAGAGACCTACATTACACTCAATGGACAATATAAAAGCTTTCCCCCTAAGGTCAGTAACAAGACAAGGATGTCCTCTTTCACCATTTCTATTCAACATAGTATTGGAAGTTCTAGCCACAGCAATCAGACAAGAAAAAGAAATAAAAGGCATTCAAATTTAAAAGAACTAAAACTGTCATTGTTTGCAGATGACATGATAGTGTACATAGAAAACCCAATAGGCTCCACCAAAAAACTACTTGATCTAATTAGTGAATTTGGCAAACCAGTAGGATACAAAGTTAATATTCAGAAAACAAAGGCATTTTTGTACACCAACAATGAAATATCAGAAACAAAAACTAGGAGAGAAATCCAATTTACTATACCAAAAAAATAAAAATAAAGTACCTAGGAATAAACCTAACCAAGGAGGTAAGAGACCTATACTCAGAAAACTACAGAACACTGAGGAAAGAAATTAAGAAAGACACAAATAAATGTAAGCATATACCATGTTCATGGATTGGAAGAATTAACATCATTAAAATGTCCATGCTACCCAAATCAATTTATAGATTCAATGCAATACCTATTAAAATATTTAGAATAAGTAATTCAAAAATTTATATGGAACTGTAAATGACCCCAAATAACCTTAGCAATGTTGAGAACAAAGAACTAAGTAGAAGGGATTAAATTACCTTATATTACAAGGCCACTCTAATGAAAATGTCTGGTATTGGCATTAGAACAGAAACATAGATCAATGGAACAGAATAGAGATCAGAAATAAACCCAGTCTCTATGTTTAATTAATATTTGACAAAGGGGGCAAGAGCATAAAATGGAGCAAAAATAGCCACTTCAATAAACGGTGTTGGGAGAGCTGGATAAGTATGTACAAAAAAAAAAAGAAACTAGACCACCATCTTACACCATATGCCAAAATAAACTCAAGATGGAGAAAAGAATTAAATATAAGTTGTGACACCATAAATGTCCTAAGGAAAACATAGGCAGTAAAATTTATATAGCCCACAGAGCAATATTTTCTCCAATATATCTCCCAGGGTAAGGGATATAAAGGAAAGAATAAACAAATGGGACTACATCAAAATAAAAAGCTTTTACACAGCTAAAGGACACATCAGCATAATGAAAAGAGAACCAACCATGTGGGAAAACATATTTGCCAATGATACATTGAACAAGGATTTGATCTCCAAAATATTTAAAGAACTCACATGACTCCACTCCAGGAACGCAGACAACCCAGTTGAAAAATGGACAAAGGACCTGAACAGATAGATATTCCTCCAAAGAGGACATACAGAAGGCATATAGACATATGAAAGAATGTTCAGCATCATTAGCTGTCAGAGAAATGCTATTTAATATCACAATGAGATACCACCTCACACTGGTCAGAATGGCCATCATTAACGAATCCACAAACAAGTGCTAGTCAGAATGTGGAGAAAGGGAACCCTAGTACAGTGTTGTTGGGAATGCAGACTTGTGTAGCCACTGTAGAAAACTATGGATTTCCTCAAGAAACTAAAACTGGAATTGCCTTTTGACCCAGCAATTCCACTGCTGGGATTATAGCCTTAGGATCCTAAAACACCAATTTAAAAGAACCTATACATACAAATATTTATAGCAGTGTCATTTACAATAGCCAAGTGCTGGAAACAGCTTAAGTGCCCATCAGTAAATGAGTGGATCAAAAAACTGTGGTACATTTACACATAGAGCAAACAGAAAGAAATAACTCCTACCCTTCACAACAGCATGGCTGGAACTGGAGAGTATTATGCTTAGAGAAATAAGCCAGGCAGTGAAAGACAAATACCATATGATCTCACTGATAGGTTGAACCTAATGAACAAAACCAACAAACAAGCAAAAGCATGGAAACAAGGAACAGAATGATAGTCACCAGAGGGGAGGAGGGAAAGGGATACTGTGAAAAGTGGGGGAAGGGTCCAGTCAAGGAAGGTGTATAAAGGAGACAAGGAGACAAGGACAATGGGGATAGGGTTGAATGCAGAAGAGGGGGTGTGGGCAGGGCAGGGAAGAGCAACAAGGGGAAAATGGGACAACTGTAATAGGACAACAATAAAATAAAGTAAAATTAAAAGGGTTTTTTTTTAAAGATTTTATTTATTTATTTTTAGAGAAGGAAGGGAGGGAGAAAGAGAGAGAAACATCAATGTGCGGTTGCTGGGGGACATGGCCTGCAACCTAGGCATGTGCCCTGACTGGGAATCGAACCTGTGATGCCTGGTTCACAGCCCACGCTCAATCCACTGAGCTACACCAGCCGGGGCAAATTAAAAGGTTTTTAAGGTAATTTTTGTCCTTATTTGTTAATCATATGCTCATTATGCAGAAGAAATGAGGACTAAAAGAAAAAAGGAAACAAAAATCTCCAAAGACTGTATCACCTCCAAAGATAATCTGTTTTCTTTTTTGTTGTTTTCTTTATGTGTGCATATATATATATATATATATATATATATATATATCTTCTATATCTATATCTTATATAGAGATTTTATAATAAATATGATTTTCTAAATATAAAGTTCTGTATTTCCATTGGCATTCTACATTATTAAATATACTATGAATATGATTTAAATGCTTGCATAATACTCTATAACATAGATGTCACCTTATTTACATCATCAATTTACTATTAATTTAGGTAATTTACAGTTTTTTACTGACATGCATATAGCTGAAAAATATATTGATACATATACATAGCGTTTTTGAAGCTTTTGAGTTCATACTATGCAATTGTGTCCTTCTGAATGGATGTATCAATTTACACTTCTTCCAACAATGTACAAGTGTACTTATTCCCTTATTTTTTTCAATAATTATTATTGCTTTCTAAATATTGTCAATTTGATTGCTGTTTAGTTCTTAACTAAAGAACTAAAACATTGTTATTTGATTACCTGTGATGCTGAATAATTTTCTAAGCAATTTGCATGTGTGTGTGTTTTATAAATGGCTTGATCATGGCTATTTTTCCTTAAATATATGTTGATTTTTTTCCCTAAGTACAATGAATCCTGCTACACACTGGAGATACAGTGGTGAATAAACCAAGCAGGATCCCTGACATTATAAAGTTTACTATTAACATGATAACTTACAATAAATATGTATCATAGAATCTATGTTAACATACCTCCACATAAATGACTCTCCAACTTAATCAATCAGCCTTCATTCTTACTGCAAATGTAGCTCTAAGTGAGATGGGACACTGGAAGCTCCTGGCCAGGAGGCTCATATCCAGTGTAATGAACATTTCTGCTCTCTTACCTTGGGTATATGCTACCAATACTCAAATGAGTGTGATCACAAATTTATTCATTTTAGAAAATTAGCCTTATGTTTTACATAGATATCATATTCTTACAGTATAAAGATAGAAAGCTATTTATGTATATTTTATTGTTGACACTACTACAGATGTCCCCTTCCCCTCCTTCATACCTCCATCTATCCCCCACCCCCTCTTCCCTCTGGCTGTCACCAGACTCTCATCTGTGTCTATGAGTTGTGAATATACATTCTTTGATAATCCCTTCATCTTCTCAAGATTTCTTGTTCTGATAATATAATAATTTCATAAATAGATATAAACTAAGAATATATGATTAAAATAGATTTATGGTTTTGTTTCTACCCAATTTTGGACTAATATTAAGAAAAACTTAAAGCTTAGTTGCTACAATTATTACTATTGCATTATGTGAAAATGAATGAAAAATAATGTTTATCTTTTTTTAAAATAATGAATGTTTAGAAGGCAAATGCATTCAGGATTTTCTTATTAAATCTTTCTTCCACCTCAAATTAAAAGGAACAGGAAGTTATAGTATACACATGCATAGTGGATGTTCTTAGTTGGTAAGGATTTCATGGAACTCTAATCAGCAGACCATTGCCACAAGAAAAACCCTTAAGTATAAACTGAAACAAACTCATGTACATTTATGTGGTTTATATAAAAACAAATACCTTATACATGCATCGGTTATTATTAATGGTTTGCTGTCTTATTCTAATATTTATTTTTAATCAACCGAAGTGTTTGATAATACGGGAGTTTCAATTTCATTTAAATCATGAAGTTTGAAAGATAACAGAGATTTATAAAATAGTTTGCCCTAGAAAATATGATGTCTATGGTATAATTGTTGGCAGTTCTCAGACTAGCTTGCAATTCAGACTCTAATAAACAGGAAGATTCTGGGCTAGATCTTAGAAATATTTGAAGTCACCATTACTTAAAGAAGTGCCTTTAAAGAAGGTTTGCAATGACCACATTAGTTATTTTTAAAAAATTTAAAGGGAAATTATATATGTATATGATTATATATGCATTTTTATTTAAAACAATCTGTTATATAATTAATTATAGGTTTATTTCCCAACCCTGGATAATGTATATGTGTGTATGTTTTTTGTATTTTGCTTTATTCACATAAATATCTTTTTTGACCTTTTAGTCACCGCATTTTGCTTAGTTGATACAAATACATTTGTGCTTGAGCCCATTTAAGTATTTAGGTGCAGAGATCAAATCAGAAACATTTTGA
>PVIA01007659.1:14749-80835 GCA_004024845.1 Tonatia bakeri | reverse complement strand
GAATGAGCCAAGGAGAGGCGGGACTGGACACATGGACAGGGTGGGGGGAGGAGCCGGGGCTGAGGCAGCAGAAGGGGACAGCCCGGGTGGGCGGAGGGGGATCCCCACGGGGTCGGGGCAGCGAGAGGACACCCCGACAGCCTCCGCAATGTCCGGGGCCCAACTTCCAGCGCAACATGTGTAGCGGCGTCCTCGCCTAGTCGGGGTGGCCGCAACCTTGGGGGACAGACAGGGCAGGACGGACCGAAGAAGAGGAGGGAGAGCCGGAGCCAGGGACAAGCAGGAGGTCCCCGCCGTGACCGCTGCCGCCCCAGGGCCTGGCCCCCAGCGGCTCTCTAAGCCCTCCGCGGAATCTTCGGGTCGCTGGACTCCGGTTCCGGTCCTAGCCCCCCCGCAATCCCCCCCACAGAACAGGGTCATGAAAAGGTAAGTCCGAGGGAGGGGATGCAGGGGTGGGGGTGGGGACGTGGACCCCCCAGACCTAGGCCGGGGAAAGTTGGCCCTGGGCCTCCGGGAAGGGGGGTGAATAGTGAGCAGAGGTATTTGTCTCCCCTCACCCCCACCAGCAGCCTTGTCTCTTGGGGCTCTCCTCTGCTCCCTCTCTTTCTGGTCTCTGAGTCCCTTTTCCCCGGTTTTCTACACCTCAGACTTCCTCCCCACCCTCCCATTCCTCTGACACTTTGCTCGCTCTCCCGAGCCCCATCTACCTGGCACCCCGCATGCCTACCCCCATCTCCCCGTCCCTCTGCACTCCCCTGCCCGCATTGGTCCCCCCCCAACTCGCCGGCCCGTCCCTCTCCCTCTCTCCTCTCCCTCTGCCCTCCCTTCTCTGAGCTATGAGTCTGCTATTAATACCCCTGCCAAGGACCTTGAGGGCATCCAGGCCCCAGCACCCCTCACCCCAAGCTACCACCCCTTCCCCGAGGCTCTGGAACACCCACCCTGACCCCCAGCCCTGTCTGAGCACCGGGATCAGGGTGGGGAGAGCACGGGGCTGTAGATGGGGGACACGGGACACCATCTGCCGCACGATGCGCTGGGAGGGCGGGCTGTTGATCCAAGTGGCCTCTCGCCTCTTCTGTGATGGATTGGGGGGAGTGACGGAGTAAGGGCACCCTAGGAATCTCTGGCACCCTCCTCCTGCTCGGCTGGGGGTTCAGGCTGTGCTATGGACAGCACCAGAGTGGGGCGAATGGGGAGGCTGGAACTGGTGGGGGCAGGGGGCTGCCCAGGATGTTGGGACTGATGGGGTTTGAGGCAAAAGGGGGTTGCTTAAGGGAGGAGAGGCTATGGGCCTGGACTCCTGGTGTCTGGGCAGAGTGAAGGCTGGGCACCTGGATTTCTGAATCTAGACACAGGAGGGAGCCGGGCCCCCTGCATCCTGGGAGAGGACAGAATTGAGCACTGGGCTCCTGGGTCCTGGGCGAGGAGAGGGCCAAGAGCCAGGACTTCTGAGTCTACTGGAGAAGTTGGAGGGTAGGGCTTCTGTGTCTGAGGTTGGAGGGGGCTGGGGCTCCGTCTCCTGGGTCCCTGACCGGGCAGAGGACCAGACTCTGGCCCCATGGGGATGGGAGTGGGACCTGACACTCGTGAGGTAGTGAGATTGGGGGCCTGGACAACCTGATCCCTGAAGGTGCAGGTTCTGGGGATTGGGTCTCCAGAGTCCCCTGGAAAATGGGGGTGCTGCTCTCAGTCCCCCGAGGGTGGGGGACTGCCCTCTGAATCCCATATGGGAGAAGACTGGGTATCCAGCCTCCCAAGAAGCAAGGAGCTGCCCTCCTGGGCCTCAGCAGGGAGCAGCTCCCCGGGGTCCCCAAGGACAGAGGCCAGGCAGGGGAGGCTTTGAGGGGCAGAGGAGGGGTTGAGCAGCCACCAGGAAAGGAGGAGAGGGGAGTGTTAACCCTGCCGGGGCCAGGCCACAGCTGTGGGTTATTTTGGGGCAGAGTGGGGGGGCTATTCTGAGCGCTGATTGAGCCAGCTGCTTGGGGAAGAGCAGAGGAGAGGAGGGACATGGGGAGCTGGGATTTGAGAGGGACCGCCATCCTAAAAGCCCCCCACCCCCATTCCTGGGAAAACTGTAGCCCAGGATCTCTGGGAAGGTGTGTGTTGGGGAGTGGGGAAGCCCCTAGGCAGGAGAAGGGGGTGTGGGCCTTTCCCCCACTCTGGCTGTCAGTGGGCTAGACAGGCCTGTGCTACCATGGCAACCAGACAGCAGCCTGATTGACAGCCAAGAGACAACCCTTCCTTGCCTGGACCCTCACTCCTTCAGAAGCCCCTAATGCAGGCTATAAGCTCTCTCTGGGACCTGGGAGGTCAGACCCCCCATTGTGCTCCTCCCTCAGACTCAGAAGCCGGGAGTCTGGGCTCTTAGCCCGACCACCATAGGCAGCTAGCATTCAACAGGGGACACAGGAAGAGACGCTATATTTCCTCTAATTTACTAAATTGCTCTGGGCTGGGAGCCAGGGACCCCTGTCCCCAGCTCTCCGCAGCTGTGCCACCCAACCCCACAACCCACCCTGGTCCGTGACTGTTTCTAGCTCTGAGAATGGGGGAGAAGGGGCCAGAGTAAGGGGCCCAAAATGGGCTGGGGGTTGTCGTCCAGGTGAGGGATAGGGTCATGGGGGCATTTTCTCTCCTTAGGGTGCCCCACTAATTTCTTTTTTTCTCTTTCTCTTCCCCCACACACCTGACCCCTTTTCCCTTTCTCATCTTTCCCCTCCCTCGCTTTTTTCTCTCTTTTATTTTTTGATCTCTCCTGCCACTCGCCTTCCCGGCCTTCCTTTCATGCCTGTGCTGGACACCTCCCTGGTGGGGTCCTGATCCCTGCCTCGCCTCGCTATTTCTGTCTGCCTGTTTTCTGTCTGCTTTGCCTGCCTCCTCCCTCCACCTCCAATTCTGCCTGGTCCTCCATCTCCCGTGTTTGCTCGTCTCCTGGCGGCCGTGGGGTCTCTGTCTTCCTGGGTCTCTGTCCATCTTCCTCTCTCTGTCCAACTTACATCTTTTCTCTCTCCTGCCTTCCTCCATCCATCCCTGCATCTCCCCCCCGCCTCCCCAATACTCCCTCCTCCTCTGCCACTCCGTCTGGTCTCTCACTCCGGCCCCTTTCTCCCTGTCTCTTCTCCCGTCTCTCTCCTGACTTCTGTTGCTATCTCTCTCCTGTTGTATCTCTTTTCCTATCTCTGGACCTCTCTTTCTGCTCCCATTCTGCTCCCATTCCTGTGGGTCCGTTTCCCACCTGCCGTCTCATCCTGTACCTTGTGTCTTCCCCACATCTGTATCTTCCCCGCCCCGACACCCACCACCACTCTCCATCTGGGTCTCTCCCTCTGCCTGAGTCTCTCCCTGTCTCTATCGCCCCAATCTTCCCCTCTCCTCCCTATTTCTGCGTCTCTCCCACCCTGTATCTCCTCATCCTCGTGTGTCTCTTTCTGGATCTTGTCTCCTACCACCGTGTCTCTCACTTATTTGTGTCTTTTTTCTACTCCCGGTGTCTCCCCGTCTCTGTGTGTCCTCCCCTTCCTTCCGTGTCCCTCCTCGACCCTGGTGCTCAGAGGCCGCCCGGCGGGGCCCGCAGGCGATGCGCGGCGCCGGTGGCCCCGGCGGCCCTCGGGGCCCCGCTAAGATGTTGCTGCTGCTGGCGCTGGCCTGCGCCAGCCCCTTCCCGGAGGAAGCGCCGGGGCCGGGCGGGGCCGGCGGGCCCGTTGGGGGTCTCGGCGGGGCGCGGCCGCTCAACGTGGCTCTCGTGTTCTCCGGGCCCGCGTACGCTACAGAGGCAGCCCGCTTGGGCCCGGCCGTGGCGGCTGCTGTACGCAGCCCGGGCCTGGACGTGCGGCCGGTGGCGCTGGTGCTCAACGGCTCGGACCCGCGCAGCCTGGTGCTGCAGCTCTGCGACCTGCTGTCGGGGCTGCGCGTGCACGGCGTCGTCTTCGAGGACGATTCACGCGCGCCCGCCGTCGCGCCCATCCTCGACTTCCTCTCGGCACAGACCTCGCTGCCCATCGTGGCCGTGCACGGCGGCGCCGCGCTCGTGCTCACGCCCAAGGTGCGCGCGACCTGAGGGCGGGGACTGGGGCCAGAGGCGAGGGGAGGGGCCAGAAGCGAGGGGCGGGCCAGTCGCGGAAGGGGCGGGACCGTGACCGTGGGTGAGGGGTGTGGCTTGGAAGGTCAGCGTCTGGAACAGGCCGGGTGGTAGGGATCAGGTCTAGGTGGGGGCGGGGCTGACTTGGAGGGGCGTGGCCTGTAGAATGAGCTGGGGGCTTAGGGGTGGGGGGGCCTGCTTGGGGACTCATCTAGAAGTAGGGCCTGACAGAGGCCAGTTTATGGGGAGGGTTGAGGATTCTATGGAAGAGAGAGTGGGATCTTGGGAAGAGTTGGGACCAGCCAGCGAGGGGCGGGACTGGGAATGAAAAGGGTCCTGCCTGAGATGACAAGATCTGAGGGAGGAGTGGGATCTGGGATCAGCACGGGAGGAGTCACTTGGAGAGGAATGGGGTTCAGAGAGGGGTGAGGTCCGGTGAGGAGGCAGAAGCCAAGAAGTCAGGAACAGGCACCAGGAAAGAGGGATATTAGGTACTGAGGGGCAGGGAGGCTCTGCCTGCTAAGCATGGGGTCTAGAGATCTATGTAGAAGGATGGGGCCATCGGTGACAGGGAGGAGTCACTAGTGAGAAGCGGGCTCTGGAGCGGTAGAGCCAGGCAAGTGGGTTTGGGGGCGTGGCCAGTCAATGAGGGGCGGGGCTACCAGTGAGAGGCGAGTCCGGGGACCATGCAGAGCCTATGCTCTGTACTAAAGAGGCGGTGTCTAGAGAGGAAGCCGGTCCTGGGGTTTGGGCCTGGGCCAACTCGGCTTTAAAACGTGGAAAGCGAGAATCCAAAAGCTGGGCGGGGGGCGATGAAGGCCCAGCCACGGAGAGAGAGGTCAAAGCCAGGAGCCTGCAGGAGAGGCTGGGGCAGAGGCTGGAGCTGGCTGTGCCTCCAGAGGTCGCAGGAGGGGCCTGCTGGAGTGGGCTTCTGGTAGCAAAGGGCAGAGCTGGAACTAGCCTAGTGTGCAGGCTGAGAAGAAAAAGGGGTCAGCGAACAAGGAGGTGCGGGAAGGGGCGGAGCCTATTCAGGAGTGGAGCCAGTGTGACAGAGTCGGGCTGCCAGAGGATGGGGCCACCTGAGTGGGTGGAGCCTAAATCTCCACCAGGTCCCTACTGTGAGGGCTGGGGGGGCTTTCTTCTGGGACTCTCCTGTCCACAGCATTCTGGGAAAGGCCTCTGTCCAATTTGCTTCTTCTCTTTGGCATGGCATCACCCAAAGATTTGTAGGCAGATCACCTTCGAGGCGAATGTATTACCAAGAGATGTGGTTCCTCGTGCCTCCATTGCTGAGGACTGTGGTCTGCTCTGTTTACTGTCTCCACTGTGGCCCGCTCTGTATACCCGCATTCCCTTCTGGGAAATGTAGTCTTTGGATGAAATAGAGTGGTCCTCACACCGACATCTGTGCCCCCATTGAATGCTGGGAGCGCGGTCTCCTCTGCACACATCCACCTGTGCAGGGCGATGTCCTGTCAGGATTTCATTGCATACTGGAAGACCTCATTCCCACAGGACAACCGCCCTCTTCCCTGCCCTTCCAACCACAGGCACATGCCTGGGGAGTAAGTCCTCTCACTCTTCTCCTTGTGCTTCTGGAGGACTTCTAAAGGGCTAACTCTGTGCCAGGAGTGTTTCAGGTTCTGGAGAATACAGTTATAAAAGGAAAAATAGATATGCAAAGTCCCTGCTGGTAGAGCTTGCATTCTAACTGGGGAGACAAAAACAAACAACATAATAAAATCTGTCCTGGAGGACAGCAACAGGATTTTGTAATGACTGACATGGGCCTTTGATAGATGGCAGTCAGGGGGGCCTCCCTGAGATGCTGACAACTGAACTGGACCTGAGGAATGAGGAGGGGTAGGTCTGGCGTGGAGGAGCTGGGGGAAAGTGTCCCCAGGAGAGGTAACAGCTCATTTGAATAGCCATAGGTAGCCGTGGCTACCATATGGGAAAGCCCATAAAGCTGAAAGAAACCTGATGTGTTTGAGAAAGGGCAGAGAGGTGGGGGTGGCGGAGATGAGATCAGAGAGGCAGGACCTTAGAACCAGCTTTGGCGCTGACTCTAAGATAGAATCGTTGGAAGGTATTCAACCAAGAAGGGATGCGATCCAATTAATATCTGGAAAAGATCATGCTGGCTGCTGTCTGGAGAATGGACTGGAAGACCCAAGAATGGAAGCAGAGATGGGTTAGGAAGCTGTCGTCATTGTCTAGGCATGAAAGTGATGACAACGGGGGTCATGACAGGAACAGTCATGAGGCGTGGACAACCGGGGTTATTGTTGAGCAGAGAGCCAGGAAGACTTGGAGATGGCCTGTGTGTGGGCATGAGGGAAAGAGAAGGAAAAGGTGATTTAGCTTTGAAACCTGAGCATCTGGG
The DNA here is from genome assembly GCA_004024845.1 of Tonatia bakeri. Lineage (NCBI taxonomy): Eukaryota > Metazoa > Chordata > Mammalia > Chiroptera > Phyllostomidae > Tonatia > Tonatia bakeri. Next base: position 74,368 of record PVIA01007659.1, on the reverse strand, counting down.
TGAGTAAGGAAAAGACAAGAACCAGGTGTGAAGCAACAGGGAGATCTAGAATTCTGGCTTTGACTCGTGAATTTCGAGATGCTCTTGGAGATCCCAGGGGAGATGTTGAGTGCAGAGATGGTGGCAGAAGACAGGCGTCTTCAATGCCTCCAGCGCTGCCCGGTGGAACGTTCTTCGGTGAGGATGGCCTAGATCCGCTCTGTCCAGCGTGACAGCCACATGCCATGTGTGAGTGTTGGACACTTGGCATATGATTAGTGCAACAGGAAGCTACATTTTAGTTCATTAAAATTTGAATAGCTAAAAGTTGGCTGATGGCTACCATATTGGATAGTGCAGGACATAGTATTGAAACCCGTGGATCTGTATGAGATGACCAGGAAGAGGGGATAGAGAAGGAAAAGGAAGACTAGAGCACTCCTATGTTTAGACTTCTGACTGAGGAAGAGAGTTCAGCCAAGGAAACAGGAAGATAGGGGACAGGAAGATAGAAGGCAAACCAGAGAAGGGCAAGTCCACTCAGCAAAACTTCTTCCACATAGGGCAGACAGTCCATCTAGTGCCCTCACTGCATGCTGGGAGATGTAGTCCCTCTCAGTGGATGCTGGGAACTGTAGTTCCCTCACTGGATGCTGGTGGATTCATTATGGTGATGCTGGTCCTCTAACAGATAAACCCCTACATCACAGCAGCTTACCCCAGTAAAAGGTTATTTCTTATTCATGCAGACTCCCAACAGGTGTTCCCGACTGGAGGTGGCATGCCTCCAAGTGGTGACTCAGGGATCCAGGCTCTTCCCTCTTGTGTCTCTGTAATCCCCTAGGACTTCAGAGTTCTCTTTTGAGTCTTCTGCCTTTGCCCTCAGCCAGGGAGGAAAGTAAGATGCATGGGGGAGAGTTGTAAGGGATGAGCCTAGAACTCAGTCATGTGGCCAGACCTAACCCAGGCCTAGCTCTGAGCCCCAGAGGGAAAAGGAAGAAGGTTTGGCGAACAGCTAGGATGTCTGTCACACTAAGAGCTGTGACCCATCCGTGGGGGGTGGGAGTTGTGGTCCCTTCGTCAGCTTCTGGGAGATGAGGCCCCCTTTTGACCTCTGGGAATGGTGACCCCCTTGTCGGTTGCTGAAGGCCCCTTAGTGTCTCCTGGGAGCTGAGATCTCAGCACCACGAGGCCTGACACCCCCCTCCTCCCCCGGCAGGAGAAGGGCTCCACCTTCCTACAGCTGGGCTCCTCCACAGAGCAGCAGCTTCAGGTCATCTTTGAGGTGCTGGAGGAGTACGACTGGACATCCTTTGTCGCTGTGACCACCCGTGCCCCTGGCCACCGGGCCTTCCTTTCCTACATCGAGGTGCTGACTGATGGCAGTCTGGTGGGCTGGGAGCACCGTGGGGCGCTGACATTGGACCCTGGGGCGGGTGAGGCTGTGCTGAGCGCCCAGCTCCGCAGTGTCAGCGCCCAGATCCGCCTGCTCTTCTGTGCCCGTGAGGAGGCCGAGCCTGTGTTCCGGGCAGCCGAGGAGGCTGGCCTCACTGGGCCTGGCTACGTCTGGTTCATGGTGGGGCCCCAGCTGGCTGGAGGCGGGGGCTCAGGCTCCCCTGGAGAGCCTCTTCTTCTGCCAGGAGGCGCCCCACTGCCTGCCGGACTGTTCGCGGTGCGCTCGGCTGGCTGGCGCGATGACCTGGCCCGGCGTGTGGCAGCTGGCGTGGCCGTAGTAGCCAGAGGCGCCCAGGCTCTGCTGCGAGACTATGGCTTCCTGCCCGAGCTGGGCCATGACTGTCGTGCCCAGAACCGCACCCATCGAGGGGAGAGTCTGCATAGGTGAGTAGGGCAGGGGTGGGCGGGGTGTGGGGAGACGCCAGAGCCTGGCTACATGGGTCACATCTCCTCTCCGAGTCTCGGTCTCCTTTTCCATAAAATGAATGTAACTGGGTCTCCTTCCGGGGTTAGATCGGGTCGTTTGGAAAAAGTACCCGAGACACAGACACAATGAGTGTATTATGCTATTTCACGATTTTAAGGTGCACATGTTTTCAGTTTCATGTCTTTGAAGTCCAGATGTCTTACAATTGATGGCTTCTCGTGGTTTAATTGGACGTGCTTTTTTCTTTATAGTACATAGAAACGATACATCTTCTAGTTGCTAGCATCTTAGAAAATACCCCAGGGAGTATGAGCTGAATTTCCATAATAATAAGGCCCCAACGGCCCTGGCTGGTATGGCTCAGTGGATTGAGTGCCAGCCTGTAAACCAAAGGGTTACCAGTTGAATTCCCAGTCACAGCACATGCCTGAGTTGCAGGCCAGGCCCCCAGTAGGGGGCGCACGAGAGGCAACCACACATTGATGTTTCTCTCCCTCTTTCTCCCTCCCTAAAAATAAATAAATAAATAAAAGGCCCCAAGGGCCCCAACATGATAGAAGTTTGTTGCTCTATCACTTAAGAATCCGGAGATGCGGAGTCCAGGTTATCAGGAGAACCCACTGCTCTGTGTGGCCCATTCAGGGCCCCAGGCCCCTCCAGCTTGTTGCTTTGCCATCTCCTCTCCCCACAATCAAAGCTGGGTCGTGGGCAGATCTGAATTCCAGCTCGTGAGAAGGGAAAGGGAGGAAGTGGAGAGCAAACAGTTTCCTTTTGGACAAGCGAGGCGGAACGAACAGTCTAACATCCCATTGGTGAAAACGTAGTCACGTGTCCAGGGCCCGCTTATTGGCGGTTTACAGCCTCAGTCCGGCAGATTGGTCAGACGTGGATTCTAATTGGTTAGTGCCTGTGGGCGGTACTGATTGTTAGGTGTTTTCAGTGTGGCCCGTGCTTATTCCCGGGGCTAGCTTCGAGGAAGACTGCGGAATGTTTACGCTAGCTGGGCAACTGTATGCCCAGCATACTCACTATTATTTTATTTTATTTTAATATTTTATATGCTTATTTTTAAAGAGAGGAAGGGAGGGAGAAAGAGAGGGACAGGAACATCAATGTGTGGTTGCCTCTTGCGCGCCCCCTACTGGGGACCTGGCCCACAACCCAGGCATATGCCCTGACTGGGAATTGAATCAGTGACCCTTTGGCTCACAGATCAGTACTCAATCCACTCAGGCACACCAGCCAGGGCCACACGATTATTTTAGAATAGAATGAAGTAGTGGAAAACAGCACCTCCACCAGAGGAAGCTTTGTGATTCGGGACATTGATGAGTTGGGTGACAGAACAGTGGAAGGAGAGGCCTCCACCCTGAAATGAGCTGAGGAAGAGGCGAGGGTGGGAAAGAAAACCTAAGAGAGGAGAATTGAGAACTGGTGAGCTGGAAATCAGGATCCAGGGACAAGAGAGTGAGAAAAATATCCCTCGTTCATAAATACTTACTGAATTCAGCCCACTAGGAACTAGGGCTCATGCTGGGCACTGAGAACACAGATGAAAAAGACCAAGGATGTCTCTTTAAAGAACGCAGGGTCCTGTAGGGGCGGCAGACACGGATGACATGAGGACAACACAGCGTGAGGCTTGCAATGCTGCAGGTTAAATGGGCATCATGGGAGCACCGGGGAGAGTACTGTTTAAACCAGGGCAATTTGGGTTGCAAGAAGCAGAGTCTCATTCAGGTTTCCTCAGGGAAAAGGGGGTATATTGGAGTGACAAACAGTCATAGAAACCCAGATGCCAGGAATTGACAGCCCCCGACCCCAGCCCCTGGCTTGCCACTCCCCAAGGCCGCCAGTGCCTTCCTTACCACCCCTTACCCAGGGTTCTGCTTCCTCCTAACACTCATAATTTCGCTCATCCCATTCACTACCCATCCCTCCAAATGTCGCAGTCAACGTCCTCCCAACAGAGGAATTTTAGTGGTCCCAATCAGCCTTCCAAACTGGGCTACACAAGACACAGGTCAACCTACGACGTTTTCAGGAGGAGGAGATTTGTGAGCTGAGATGTAAAGGATGAATCACTCACTCACTCATTCATTCATTCACTGAAAATCCCTTTCGTGAGAGTGCTTTAGGCACAACAGTACATGGTGTTGGACAAGGCCGCTGCTCTCGCAGAGCTTACAGTCTCATAGTGGACAAACAAGAAAAGGAGGAGCCCTAGCAGGTGTAGCTCAGTGGATTGAGGGCCCACCTGCAAACCAAAGGGTCGCCAGTTCGATTCCCAGTCAGGGCACATGCCTGGGTTGCAGGCCAGGTCCCCAGCGAGGGGCAGACAAGAGGCAACCACACATTGATGTTTCTCTTCCTCTCTTCCTTCCTCCCATCCCCTCTGTCTAAAAATAAATAAATAAAATCCTTATTTAAGAAAAGGAAAAAGAAAATAACAGTGGGCGATAACTTCTGAGATGAAAATAAAACTGGTGGAGTGTGGTAAGAAATATCTAGGGTGCTATATTAGAAGAGGTCATCAGGAAAAGTTTTTCTGAGTAGGTGAAATTTGGAGGTAAAAAAATAAAGAGCCATGGCTGGTGTGGCTCAGTGGATTGATTGAGTGTGGGCCTGTGAACCAAGGGGTCACTGCTTTAATTCCCAGTCAGGGCACATGCCTAGGTTGTGGGCCAGGTCCCCAGTAGGGAGCGTGTGAGAGGCAACCACAAGAGAGGGAGAGATGTTTCTCTCCCTCTCTTTCTCCCTCCTTTTCCCTCTCTCTAAAAAAGTAAATAAAACCTTTAAAAGAAAATTAAAAACCAACAAAATGAAAGTTAATTTAAAATAGAAAAAGAAGAAGAAAATAATAAAAGAAAGCAAGCCATTGTGGCTGGAGCTTACTGGGTAAGAAGGAGAGGCTATGACTAAGAGACAGGGCTCACACAAGGCTTAGCTCATACAGGGCTTTTAGAAAAAGATTTTATTTATCTATTTCTAGACAGAAGGGGAGTGAGGGAGAAAGAAAGGGAAAGAAACATCAATGTGCTGTTGCTTCTTGCATGTCCCCCACTAGGGACCTGGCTGGCAATCCAGGCATGTGCCTTGACTGGGAATCGAACCAGCAACCCCTTGGTTCACAGGCCTGCACTCAATCCACTGAGCCACACCATCCAGGGCTCACTTAGGGCTTTTAAGGGGTTTGGATTGGATTTTAAGAGAACTTGGGAGTTCACCAGAACAAGGGAGTATTCCAGGCAGGGGAACAGCATTGTGCAAAGGCCCGGAGGGGAGGAAAACTTGGGCGGGTTGGCGGTACAACTAGCTCAGGGCAGATGATGGCAGGAGAATTAGGGCTCATGGGATAATGAGGCTATGGAGGTAGATGGGGTAAGCTGCGAGGGCCTGGAACACCAGGTTGAGAGTCTCGAACATAGTTCTGGAGCACTGGGGAGCCATGGGTGGGTGAAGAGCAGGGGAGAGGCAGAGTCAGTTTTGGGTGCAGAAAAGACCCTCTGGGGCAGAGTGGGGAAAAGAGTGAAGGAGAGAGATTGGGGGCTGGAGGCCAGGCAAGAGGTCCAGGAGGGCTATGGGGATGGAGGGGAGGGGACATGGCAGAGAGATCCCAGGGGTGAGAAGGATGGGGCTTGTGGACCAATGGCCCAGGCAGGGCGAGTGAGGGGGCAGCTGAGGATCAGGCCCAGGGACTTGGACAATGGGACAGGCCTGCAGAGTATAGGGTGTCACTGCAGAATGAAGGTATCTGGGGCTCCAGAGACCCTTGGGGGCTTCTCCCCAGAGGAAGGAACGTTTGAACTGAGCCTTGAAGACATAAGAATTAGTCAGGACGAGAAGGGACAGATGAATGTTTTCCAGGCAGAGAGAACAGCGCTTGCAAGGGCCTGGAGACAGGACAGCCCTCGGTATGTTTGCAGACATTCAGCATTGGTGGGGCACAGAGTGGGTTTAGGGGGAAAGAGTTTGAGGATGAGAAGCAATCAGAGATGGTAGAGCCAGAACCCTCGGGGCCGTTACCACCTCAAACCCAGGCTGAGGGCCTGGGACCTTGGGTGGGTGTGCTGGGCGGTGAGAGGATGGCCCCTAGCAGAGTGGAGTTTTGAGGATTGTGGAGGAGAGATTCCACCTGGGGGCTGGGGCTCGTCAGTAGAAAGGGGACTTTTTCTGTTTCAGCCACCAAGGTCCACTCCAGGTCCCCGCATGTTCCCTCCCTTCCTCCTTGGCAGGTACTTCATGAATATTACCTGGGACAACCGGGATTACTCCTTCAATGAGGACGGCTTCCTGGTGAACCCTTCCCTGGTGGTCATCTCCCTGACTAGAGACAGGACCTGGGAGGTGGTGAGTCCCGTCCCTGGCCTCAGGCATAGGAGACGGCCTGGACTCCTGGGTCCTGCCAGAGATGGGGACTGACGCCCGGGCCTCTGGCCTCCGAGGGAGAAGGAGCAGGGAGCCTGGGCCACAAAGGCCCCCAGGGAGGGGGAAGCGCCTGCAGGAAGCCTGATGCCCCTCTTCTTGGCCAAGGTCGGCAGCTGGGAGCAGAAAACTCTCCGCCTCAAGTACCCGCTCTGGTCCCGCTATGGCCGCTTCCTGCAGCCAGTGGATGACACGCAGCACCTCACTGTGGCCACGCTGGAGGAGAGGCCCTTTGTCATTGTGGAGCCCGCTGACCCCATCAGCGGCACTTGCATCCGGGACTCGGTGCCCTGCCGGAGCCAGCTCAACCGCACCCACAGGTGACAACTGCGATCCAGGAGTTCCGGCTTCAGAATCCTTCTCCCTCGAAGCCCAGTAGTCCTGGCCCCAGTCCCCTCCTTCCTTGGCACCCAGGACCCACACCGCCCTCCAGCTTGGTGACTTCGGACAAGTCCCGTAACTCCTTTGAGCCTCAGTTTACCCAGAGAGCACTAACCTTAGTTTTAGCCGCTGCTTGTTCCTCCCTCCGCAAGGCGAGGGGATCCCCAACGTCCCCAAGCCTGCTCGTTCCCCGCAGCCCTCCGCCGGACGCCCCCCGCCCAGAAAAGCGGTGCTGCAAGGGCTTCTGCATCGACATTCTGAAGCGGCTGGCGCAGACCATCGGCTTCAGCTACGACCTCTACCTGGTCACTAACGGCAAGCACGGGAAGAAGATCGACGGCGTCTGGAACGGCATGATCGGGGAGGTGAGGCGGCCGGGACGGGGTGGGGGCGGGCCAGGACGGGGGTTGTGGGGAGGGGAGCCCTGGGTGCAAGGGGTCGGGACCTCGACCGGGAAAACTCTGAGGCAGGAGGGGCGTGGTTAAGCGGAGGATACGCCTGGATTTGATTGGGCGGTGCCTGGAGAGGGCCTTGGAGGAGGGGCGGGGCCAGGAGGACGGAACTCCTAAAGGGGGCGTGGCCAGGAGGACGGAACCCAACATCCTGCTGCAGGAGCTGGACCTGGCCAGGGCCACCTCTTCCCACCCCAGTTCCCAAACTCTCACTGCCACCTTTCCTGCCCCACTCTGTGTCCCCCTCACCCACCCACCCACCCTCCTAGCCTCTCTCCTAGGCTGTTACTGGTCTCCTCCTGGGGCAGGCATTGCCTGCCTCCCGCTTCGACCTGACTGAGCCAGCCGGGTTCGCTCACCTCCTCCTCGCCCTCACCCCAGGTGTTCTACCAGCGCGCCGACATGGCCATCGGCTCCCTCACCATAAACGAGGAGCGGTCCGAGATCGTGGACTTCTCCGTCCCCTTCGTGGAGACCGGCATCAGCGTCATGGTGGCGCGCAGCAACGGCACTGTGTCCCCCTCCGCCTTCCTCGGTGAGCGTGAGGCCCTGGGACAGCGAAGCTGGCGCGGCCGCGTGCCCCAGCTCCGTCTGGTTTCCCCTGGGCTAGCGGTGTGACGCCGGCGAAGTGGTCTCACTTCTGAGCCTCAGTTTCCTAATCTGTAACTCGGGAGGAGTAACTTCTGTTACCAGAAGCATTTTGACCGTGAAGCTAAGGAGTTTCCGAACCCTTCTCTTGCACAGCTTCTTCATGACCCCGTCCCTGTCTTTGTATTCCTGATCCTGGATTCTTTTCTCTTCAAGAGAACCCTCCAAATGGTATGAGCTTCAGGCTCCACAAAACCCAAGTCTTCCCTGGCACATTCATGTGAGATGAGGAAAAGAGATTCATTAGCATGGCACTCACACGTGTAATTGCTTGGCTCACCCATCAGACAGTGTTTACTGAGCACCTAGTATGTGGCAGGCTCTGAGCCGCGCACAAATCCCTGCCCTCTAAGGGCTCTTAGCTTCCTGGGGAAGACAGAAAATACCACTGAAACAGCGGTGTCAAACTCATTGTCACCGGAGGCCACATCAGCCTCGTGGTTGCCTTCAAAGGGCCGAATGTCATTTTAGGACTGTATAAACATAACTACTTCTGAACAGTTAAGCGAGAGCTTGGCGCTGCTGCCAGGTAAAAACAAGGTGACAGGGGGATAAAACAAGGTGGAGGGCCGGATTTGGCCTGCTGACCTTGTGTTTGCTGCCTGTGCTCTAAAGGGATACAGGGACAAAGTCACTTCCTTCCGGTGGTGACAAATGCAGCAATAAGTTAAACCAGGGGAAGAGAAGGAAAGGAGCGGGACTGGGGCTGCTGTGCTGGGCGGGCGGGCCCCTTTGAGGAGGTGACTCAGTCCTGTGGAGATCTGTCTGGAAAAGTGTTCTAGGCAGAGGGAAGAGCAAGGACAGAGGAGCCAAGTGGGAATGTGCATGGAGCATTTGTGAGATCCAGGGAGGCCTGTGTGGGTGGGGGAGGGGCGAGAAGGAGAGGGGTGGCAGGTGAGGACCGCCTGGGACCATGGCAGATCACCCAGGGCCATGATGGGAAGGTTGGGTTTTACCCTTTCCGAAACGGCACAGGTTTTAATTTAACTACAGGTGATGGGAGAAAGGTGGCCGCGAGGGCGATCAAACAGACAGGCTCGTGATGTGATCAGGAAACTGCCACCCAGTGGGCTGGTGGCTTCAAGGTGCGCTGGGGTAGAATAGGGAGCTCATTTCCCAAGCCTGGGGAGGACGGAAGGAGACATCTGCCTCTGGCCAAGGGAGCGGGGTTCTTGTCAGTGCGCTGTCTGGAGTCTGAGCAGAGCTCCCGGGAGGGGAAGGTGCTGAGAGAAGGAACGTCCATCCTCCGTGTTTTGTTTGCAGTATTTTTCCCCAGCGATGCCTCTTGGGGCTTCCTCTTGGCGCCAAGGTCTCTGCAGGGCACCTTGAGATGCACCACGTGGGGCCCCTGCATCCAGCAGGGGAGTGACAAGGTCATGTGTATGACCCACCGTGTTGGCCAGTGGAGACAACAGACATGTCCCCAGCTGCCGCAGCGACAGTCCAGGGTGGTGACTCTGCTGTGAAGGAGCAGTCCTGGCCACTTGCACTTGGCCCAGGGAGATCAAATCAGCCAGTACTAAACTAAAGGAAATGGCTTATTGTCAGTGAACTCCCAGAGGCAGTGTGAGGAGTGAACTTGAGTTTGATGGGCATGGCAGGATCGCCCCCTGGCAGTGGAACTCTGGGGACCGAGGCAGAGAGGGTGTGGCTCATTCTGGGAGCTGTGAGTTCTGGGCGGTTAAAGCAATGGGTTCTTGTATTTTTTTTTCTGTAACCACAACAAGTACTTTAAAGCACTGGGTTCTTGAGAGAGTCATCAGCCTGGAGAGGAGGATGGAAGCAAGGCTGAGGGCTGGGGCATTGTCCTGGGTTGCGGGGGAGCCCCCAAGGACTGTGCACTGGGGAGAGGGCAGGTCATCTCTGGGTGTAGAGAGAGCCTCTAGGGCCCTAGGGAGTGGGGAACGGACTTGAAGGAAGAGACTGGGGAGATGGTCCAGGAGAGAGGACAAGGCCTGACCCCGGGGTGGGGCCGGGGGACAGGGCTGGGGGCTGACAGCCTGTGGCGGATGAAGGAGAGAAAGGGAGGGTGTGAGGATGGCAAATGGGAGTCGGGTTGTGAGTGGGGGACAGGGCTCCCAGGATGGGGGTCTCAGAGCTGTGCTGGGCTCACTGTGGGACATGGATGCCGTGGGGGTGGGATGGGGGCAGGGGGAGATGGAGACTCAGGTTTGGGGCTCAGGAAACACACTTAGGAGACCATTTCTATGTGGTGGTTGAAGCCACAGAAATGGTCGAGATGGCTGTCGTTGAGAGGGACTGGCTCCCTGAGGCCTGGGTGGACGTGAGGCTGTCCCTGAGATGGGAAACCTGGGGAGGGGACAGAGGGAGGATGACTTCGTCTCATCTGGGCTGCACCCTGGTTGCATGTCTGTGACTCCCAATCTTTGGCTTGGCTGAGCCATGACCGCGCACCCCCTTGCCCCCAGAGCCCTACAGCCCCGCTGTGTGGGTGATGATGTTCGTCATGTGCCTCACTGTGGTCGCGGTCACCGTTTTCATCTTCGAGTACCTCAGTCCGGTCGGTTACAACCGCAACCTGGCCACCGGCAAGCGTGAGTCCTCTTCTTCCATCACCCTACCTCAGAGCGTCTGGACCAGAGATAGAACTACATTTCCCAGCAGGCACTGGGTAGAGCCACGGCCTCTTGAGGTGGCAGAGGCTTCAGGGGCCACTGGGAATTGTAGTCCTTTCTGCTCCATCGAGACCCAGGGATTTGGGGTCCATGTCCCCCTTCCCTCCTGGCCCCCTGCAGGCCCTGGTGGCTCAACCTTCACCATTGGAAAATCCATCTGGCTGCTTTGGGCCCTGGTGTTCAATAACTCGGTGCCCGTGGAGAACCCCCGGGGCACCACCAGCAAAATCATGGTGCTGGTGTGGGCCTTCTTCGCCGTCATCTTCCTCGCCAGCTACACAGCCAACCTGGCAGCCTTCATGATCCAGGAGGAGTACGTGGACACCGTGTCGGGGCTCAGCGACCGAAAGGTGTGTGTGTGTTTGGGGAAGGGGGGGGTGGCTGGGGTCGGAGGTCACAGAGCTTGTCGCACGGCACGCTTCCTGGCGTCTCTTCCCAGAAAGCGTTCCACACGGTAGAATTCTGGCGCTCACTGTGAAACACTCAAATATTCCCAGGGGAAGAGTGTCCCCAAATGGTCTAGGGGCAGTCGCGCCAAACGGTCTAGACCACCATTTCTCTCCAACTCTGCTGAAGAGCTAATTTTGGAAATTTCCAATCCAGTGGAGACCCGTGCTTTTGTAAAATCCAATAGAAATGATTGACTAGAAAAGTGAAAATTAAAACCAAGACATGCAAAATTCAGACCCAGATTCATAATGTATGAGGTTCAACAGACGTACAATTACTCTGTCAACTCACCATAAGTGCTGTCACTCTCCATCTCTGTACTTGCCTCCTCGCGGGCCGCCCTTCGTTCCCTGGGTGTCATGACCTCTTAGAAGGTTGGAAAATCAATGCCATGAATGGCCGCAAGCAATTTTTTTTAACGGAACGGAATAGAATAGAAAATACGTTTGACTGCCTCTCATAAAATAAGGATGAGTACAGTCTCATGAAACTTTCATCTCAATCGTGCACGCACCTGTGTGGCTGCGTCTGTTGTTAGACTTGTGAACTGTTTCTGAACAGAGCGATAAGTAACAACTGCCCCAGCCACCCGTCCCCATGCCAGCCCCTGCTCCTGGGACGTCCCAGGATCCAGCAAGTTAGGGCTTAACGCCCGGCCCCGTCGAGGGCCTCTGGGACTCTTCTTGAGCTTTGTAACCAGGGACTTTTTTGGCTGGACCACGATCAGCCCATTCCGGGTGTTAAATATTTCAATATTACTGATTATGTGTGTGTGTATATATATGTATCTGTATATACCTGCAGGTATATAGCTATCCGTGGGTCTGTGGGTGGCAAGTAGTGTTTGCTATGCTGGGCCACTGTGAGCCAGTTCGAGAAACCCTTCTGTACTGGGGTGTCCCCTCCCCACGTTGGCGAGCATCCTCCCGAGTTGGAGCGGAGCATCTGGGTGGACGATACCCTCACCCAGATGGCCCCGGGGAGGACACGATAGTGACTCTCCCTTCCGCCCCAGTTCCAGCGGCCTCAGGAGCAGTACCCACCCCTGAAGTTTGGGACGGTGCCCAATGGGTCCACGGAGAAGAACATCCGCAGCAACTACCCCGACATGCACAGCTACATGGTGCGCTACAACCAGCCGCGCGTAGAGGAAGCGCTCACTCAGCTCAAGGCAGGGTCAGCGCAGGCGCGGGCCCCGGGGGCGGGGCCGGGGCCCTGAGGATGCTTGGAGGTGGTGAGGGGTCAGAGGTCCTTTATCAGCCTCAGAGGTCAGCTCAGGGTGGTTCAGCTTGGAAGGCGGAGGTCACTTCAGCTTGAAGGTGGGCGTGAACTCCCCGTCCACAAGCAGGGTCCTTGTTACAGTTTTAGGGATCCCGTAGTTCAAACCCTAGCTTTATCCCTTTTTGGCTGTGTGACCTTGGGCAAGTCATTCAATGTCTCTGAGCTTCAGTTTCCTCCTCTGTAAAATGGGGATAAAAGGAGGACTCACCTCAAAAGGTTGTTATAAGAACCACTATCATTATTATTAGTTAATATGATGTATTATTTTGTTATTATTGTTGGTTGATTCATGCCAAACACTCCGAGCAGTGTCTGGCACATTGTAGGTGTTTGCTGCTATTATCTTCATCGTCATCATTATCATCATCATCGTCATGGCTGATCTCAATGGAATGACTATCTGGATTATGTTGTCGTTTAATTTTTTTTTAACATCAGGTCCCCCAACATAGGGATAAGGTTAGGTTCTGGCCCCAGAGTACAGTCTGAGGCTGAACAAAGTCAATCACCATAACTCTCCTTGTCCCTCCATCAGTCACTCAGCACCCATTCACTTCCTACATTAGGCAGTGGACACTTAGACCGACGCTCGTGTCCTTGGGGAGTTTAGGGGCTGGTCGAGAGGTCAGAAATGAACTACGGACATGCAAGCAGAAAAATCAGAAAGACACGGTAAGCTAGAGCATGACTCAGTTGGGATACACTGACTGCGGTGTTCAGGGTGGGCCTCTCAGAGGAGGTGACTTGAGCAGAGCCCTGAAGGAAGTGAGGGAGCTAGCCAGGTGCATTTGGGAAGGCAGAGCCTTGCAGGCAGAAGGAGCAGGTGTGTAAAGGGCCTGAGCTGGGAGTGGTAGTGGCTCATTGGAGGAACAGGAAGGAGGCCATTGTAGCTGAAGAGTGAAGGGCAGATGAGAGGAGGATGTGGGGCGTGGCCCCAGGGTCTAAGGTTGAGGCTGAGTTTTATTCAAAGCGCAGTGAGAAGCCGAGGGGAGGAGGGACTTGGAGTAGGGGAGGGGTGTGATCTGAATACTGTTTGTAAATGCCTCCTCGGGCTGCCATGTGCAGATGGACGCAGTGGGGCGTCAGTGGGACCAGTGGGTCTGGCTGTTCTGTCCTTTAGAGCACCTTTCCCCAAGGCCTGCCTCTGCTCATGCCTCAGGTGGCCGCTCCGACCAGATCCAATTTCATGGTCCCTGTTTTATCTATTTCGTGATTTACCACTGTTTGGACTGGTATTGTTAGGCTGCAGGAAAAGACACCTGACCAGTCTGGTGCATGTGAAATGGATGGGTTTGAATAAGGGTACAGCAGAATCTCTCAGAACCAGTTGCAGAGAGTAAAGCAGAATCTCTCAGAACCAGTTGCAGAGAGTAAAGCTAGTCATTCATTTATTTTTAAAAAATTTAAGAGGGCCCTGGCCAGGTAACTCAGTTAGAGCATCATCCACATACAGCAAGGTGTGGGTTCGATCTCCGGTCACAGCTCATGTATGAAGCAACCAATGAATGCATTAATAAGTGGAACAACAAATCAGTGTTTCTCTGTCTCTTTCTCTCCCTTGCTCTCTAAAATCAATTTTTTTAATCTTTTTTTTTTTTAAATTAAGCCCCAGCTAGCATGGCTCAGTGGATTGAGCACCAGTTTGTGAACCAAAGGGTCACTGATTTGATTTCCAGTCAGGGCACATGCCTGGGTTGCAGCCCAGGTCCCCAGTGGGGGCGTATGAGAGGCAACTGATCTCTTCCTCTCTTGCTCCCTCCCTTCCCTTCTCTCTTAAAATGAATAAGTAAAATCTTAAAAAAAAAAAAATAAGAGTACCAGGCACAGTTCTGCACTGGATAATGATAGTTAATAGGTGTCTGGGATTCACTAGGGTGCTTAAACAGATTTCTTCATCTCTCACAAGAAGTCCAGGGCTGGTGTGATAGCTCAAAGATACCATCAACAATCCACACTCTCTCTGTTTATTTGGCCCATCAACCTTGGATGGCAGACCTGCATGCTCATTCCGGCTGCCTCATGGCCACAAGATGGCTGCTGCCCCTCGGAAGCACATCTTGGTCCCAGGCAAGAAGGAGGAGGAAGAGTAAAAGAATGGAGGATTTTCTCCTGGCAAGATTTTGCCTTTTTGTTGGGAAAAGTATGCTTTCCACACAGACTTCTGGCTATTTCTCAGAATGTGTCTGATGGCTACTCCCAGCTGTAAGAGAGGCTGGCAAACTGAGTGTGTTAGTCTTCCAGCCTCTGTTGTGGAAAATGGCAAAGGGAGAGGTTGTAAACGGAGATTGTGGAAGCGAGTCATCAGCCAGGGTCATGCCCTCATGAAGTTTGTGTTCTGCCTCCTAGCAGCTTCTCTCTTGCACCTCGCCCTTCTCCAGTGCTCTGTCGTCTCTCTCCATGTCTGGGGGTCACACGGTCCCCAGTCTCCCGTCTCTGCGTGTTCCTTCTGTGCTTGCCCTGCACGCCTCTCTTTTCTGATGGTGCGAACTTCAGCACTTTCTTATCAGCCACCTCTTTTTTCTCTCATCTCCGTGACTGCTGTTCTCTCTGCCCAACTTCAACCCCTTCAGGGAATTGCCACTTTCTCCTTGACCTTGACCCTTGCAGCACCATCAACATGAAGTGGGTGTTTGTTTTTAGGTTTTATTTATTTATTTATTTTTAGAGAGAGGGGACAGAAGGGAGAAAGAGACAGAGAGAAACATCGATGTGAGAGAGAAACATCAATCATGCTGTGACCAGGGACCAAACTCATCACCCAGGCCCATGCCCTGACCAGGAATCGAACCAGCGACCTTTTACTTTGTGGGATGATGCCCAACCAACGAAGCCACACAGGTCAGGGCAAGGTGGGCTTTGGAATAGGCTTTCCCTTCACCATAACTTGGGGCCAGCCCAAGAGTACACACAGAGGCTCACATACCGTAAATCAAGCCAGCATGCCGGCAAACCATCAACTGGTTGGATCCTGCCACCTTGAGAAATATCCCCTAACGAACAGGCTAGTAAGTTAGTACAAGTTTAGAATTCTCAGAGTTCCATGAGAGAACCTGACTCCTTGTCTTCCGACCTGTGTCTGTTTTTCTTGCCCTTCCCAGCTTCTCAAGGCTGCCTGCATTCCTTGGCTCGGGGCCCTGAATCATTCAGACTCTGCTGGCACTGTCCCACGTCCCCTCCTCTGACTGACCTTTCCGCCTCCCTCTTACAAGAACCCTGTAATGACATTGGGCCCACCCGGATAATGCAGGGTCATCTCTACATCCTAAGATCCTTAATTTAATCATATCTGCAACGTCTCTCTTAAAAAAAAAAAAAAAAAAGAATTTAGCCCTGGCTGGGGTGGCTCAGTGGATGGAGCACCAGCTTGTGAACTGAAAGGTCGCCAGTTTGATTCCCAGTCAGGGCACATGCCTGGGTTGTGGGCCAGACCACCAGTGGGGGGGACGTGTGAGAGGCAACCACACATTGATGTTTCTCTCCCTCTTTTTCTCCCTCCCTTCCCCTCTTTCTAAAAATAAATAATTTGGAAAACAAGATTTTATTTATTTATTTTTAGAGAGGGGGGAAGGGAAGGAGAAAGAGGAGAGAAACATCCATGTAAGAGAGAAACATCAGTCGCACTCCGACTGGGGACCAAACCCGCAACCCAGGCATGTGCTGTGTCCAGGAATCAGACCGCTTTCCAGGATGATGCCCAATCAACTGAGCTCCACCGGTCAGGGCTGCAAAGTCTCTTCTGAAATGCAAGATAACATATTCAGAGGTTCTGGGCCGTAGGGTGTGGATATCTTTTCAGAGCCATTATTCTGCCCACCGCAGTTTCCTAGAGGATAATCTCCCAGGGAGTGCGGATTCTGGGTGGACACAGCCCCTTAGCCCCAGGGACTTAGGCAGACGGGAGGGAGGAAGAAGTGTCCTCAGAAACATAGGTCCAGAGTGTCAATCCCTTGCGGGAGGCCTAAAGCACATATTGAGTTTGGAGAATCATGAGCAGAGGTGTTAGGAGACAGCACAGAACAGGGAAAAAAAAATAGCTGTTTTCTTGTTAATTGTGCATTTATTCATTCTTCTCTTTAGAAGCCAGTTTTCCATATCTTTCCGTATAATTCCAGGGTTCTGGTATCCCCCACAGCCCGTGAGTCCCCAACAGTTTCCTGGGGTGCTTAACAACACTGGTTTTAAACCCAGATGGTCCTGGGTTCAAGTGGGAGCTACGTCTGTGGGGCAAGTCAGTTCAGCTCCTGAGCCTTACTTTTCACCTCCATGATATGGGCTCAACAGCCCCACTGGGCTACAGAGTGGCCCTGGGAAAAGGAACCGCAGAAGTCAAGGTTCCTGTTTCCTCTGCCTCTTCCTCTCCGGAGCCGCTTGCTCTCATCCCGTTCTCTCCGCACGGATCGGTTCTTGGTTTCAGCTGAGCCCACGAATTCTGTTTGGACTCGTTTCCATGCAACTTTCCAGCTGCAATCCAACTGAGTTGGTGCAGGCCAAGGTTCAATTTCACGTCCCGCTAGTGAGAATCCGATTGGTCCAGTTAGGGGTCAGGTGTCCGTGCTGCAGCCAATCAACGGGGGGGGGCGTGTCACGGCGAAACCTAATCACTTGGTTCCCTGACTTCCACTTATCTGCTCCGCGCACGGTCTCAAAGATGCCCAGGAAGCCTGTAGGCGAAGCCAGCCTCCCTGGGTTCCCAGAACACCTTTCCTCCACTGACCTCCCGGCACTGCTTCTGCTACAAGCAGGGTGGAACCCTCAGCCCCTTTCCGGGGCTCCCGCATCTGGAGGTCACCCCCTTTCTCTGTGCCTAGCATCCTTCGCGTTCATGTTCCCAAGCCCCTTAGTGAAGCTTCCCCTTCCCAAATCACTTTCCTCTTCTCTTTAAAAATTGTATATTAGTAACACTCGCTTATTGTTAAAGATAATAAGGTAATCCCTGGCTGGGTGGCCCATTTGATTGGAGCTTCGACTGTGCACCAAAATGTTGTGGGTTCGATTCCTGGTCAAGGCATATACCTAGGTTGCAAGTTCCATCCTGAGTTGGGGCGCATACTCAAGACAACTGATGGATATTTCTCTCACGTCAATGTTTCTCCCTCTCCCTCTACCTAAAATCAATAAAAACATGTCCTCCGGTGAGGATTAAAATAATAACAAGAACAATAATAATGTAAAAAGAGATCTACCCTCTTCCTCACCCCGCTTATTGATTCATTGTTCACGCATTTCCTCCAGCATCTTTTCCTGGAGCACAGCTGGGGAACTACATATTTAATTTAAAATTTCCTAGGATCCACAGTAAAAGAAACAGGCAGTGTTAATTTTGTTATATATTTTATTTACCCCCAATATCTCCAAAATTATCATTTCTATATAGACTATAAAAATTAATGAGATGTTTCCATTTTTTCTTTCGTATTTTTAAAGATTTTATTTTTTTATTTTTTAGAGAGAGGGAAAGGTAGGGAGAAAGAGGAGAGAAACATTAACTTGTGGTTGCCTCTCACTCACCCCCTACTGGGGACCAGGCCTGCAACCCAGGCACGTGCCCTGACTGGGATTCGAACCAGTGACCTTTTGATTTGCAGGCCGACACTCAACCACTGAGCCACACCAGCTCGGGCCTGTTTTCTCTTTCTTATTTGCTCCTTGGATGTTCTACTCAGAGCACAGCTCATTCCGGCTCGTGACATTTCAGGGCTTAGCAGACACATCTGGCTAGTGGCCGCCATCGTGGACAGTTTAGATCTACAATCGCCTCTTTACCTCTTTCAATATTTTTCCTTCCCTTCCTCTGTCTTTTTCCTTTTTCTTCTCCTCCTCCTCCTTTTTCTCTTGCCTGTACTTCTTCCCCTTCTTCTCCATCCCTGTCCCTTCCTTGGCTTGCCTGACCCCCAGGTGTCCTCTAAGCTTCCTTGACCTTTAGGATCTAGAAAACACTGACTCCAAACCAAACCCCATTTCCTAAGAATTCTGCACATTCCTGGCCTTTCCAGGGTCACCCCAGCTTCAAGCTCCTCTTTGCGGAATTTATTTCACTTTCTGGACCACTCACTGGCCCGAGTGTGTCTTCCCAGCTCCAGAGCCTATTAACTAGAATTGGATCCGACTCTCCCTTAATCCCCACAAAAGCCCCCACTGACACCAGGGCCGCGTGTGCTGGACTGAGACTGGCTCTGGTAGGGCGTCAGCCGCCAGCACTGTCCAGTCGAAATGCAATACAAGCCTCCGTGTATGTCTAACTTTGTTAGCCATGTGAAAAGACGTAAAAAAGAAACAGATGATGCCCTGGCTGGTGTGGCTTAGTGGGTTGAGCACCTTCCTGCCAATTGAAGGGTCGCTGGTTCGATTCCCAGTCAGGGCACAACCCTGGGTTGCAGGCCAGGTCACCAAGAGGAGGCACTCAAGAGGTGACCACACATTGATGTTTCTCTCCCTCTCTTTCTCCCTCCCTTCCCATCTCTAAAAAATAAAATAAATAGAATTTTAAAAATGAAACAGATAAAATTGGTCTTAATAATGTATTTTACTTACCCCCATTATTCAAAATATTACTTATCACAGGTAATCAGTCAAAAAATGGTTGAGACTTTGACACAGTTTTTCCCCCACACAAAATCTTTGAAACCGTGTATGCATTTTACACCCAAAACACATCTCCATTCTGACTCGCTGCATTTCGGATGCTCAAAACAGCCGCAGTGGCGTGTAGCTGCCATTTGGGGAAGCTCAAGTACATATATCATCTCAATGTAAAAAGTTTCATCAGGAACATGAATAAATAAAAGAGCTCTGGCCATACTCCTAGGACTTTTCCCCCTCCTTAATCACCCCCAGATTCTTCCCCAGCCATCCAGCTGACTCATCTCTCCCCTCTCCGGCTTCTCCCTTTTTCCCCTCCTCAGCCCCTCCCTCCAGGAAGGCCCCTGGGATTTCCAGATCCTCTCCCTCCTCTGCAAAGCAGCGCAGTTCTCCAGGCTCTGCCCAGCCACCCCTGCTTCACAGCACAAAGTGCCCTTCCCGGGGAGGCCAGGAGAGCTGCCTTCCCCTGTACTTCCGCAAGCTTTCCTCGCTTACCCAGCTCATTTGTTCCCACTTTCGGAGAGAATTCAGTGAGATTTCAGAGACTGGTGTGCGGGTGGGAGAGGGGGACCCCAGGTCCCGAATGCATTTGGTTCCCGAGTTTAGGAGAGCGGTCGACAGGGTAACCAGCCAAGGGGACGAGCCCCACCTCAAAAAAATGAGTCCGTTCTTGAGTTCCTAAAACAAGAGACCCGTGTACTCCCCCGCCACCCCGCCCCATCCAAACGTCCGCCACAACCCCGGCACTTAGTGAGTAAAAATAACTTGAGGCCTCATCGCATGATTTTTTTTTATATTTTATCTGCTTCTGTTGCACACAAATCTGAAGATTAGCGCGCAAATCTGAAGCGTGAAGCTCACTGACTGTCTATACACGCGGCGTACCTCCCTGAGATCACGCCCAGACTAAGGCACAGAAAACCTCCAACTCCCCCGCCCCACCCCCCAGAGCCCGGCTCTGCGCCCGCGGTCACCGCGGGGTATCGCTGTAAACCGGTTTTGACTGGTTTCGAACCTCGATCACACAGTGTCAAACAGGGTGTATAGAGGCTTTTGTGTCCGTCTGGTTTTGCCCCGTGTTCCCAGCGGGTTGCTCGTCGCTGTATCCAACGGAGGAAGATAACCAGAATCCTTCCATTCTCCTCTCACTGGACGCTGGGGTTGTTGCCCGTGTTTGGCCATGACGCATGTTCTACTATGGACACCCTCGTACGAGTCTTTGGAGGTTGTACACACTCATTTTTGTTGGGTAAATCCCGCAGGTAGAACCGCTGGGTCATAGGGAGGAGGATGCTTAGCTTCAGAGACACTGCCAAACGTTTTCTCAAGTGGCTGTGCCCGTGCACGCTCTCAAGAGCAAGTGCAGGAAAGTTCCACTTGTTTTGTACCATTGCCAAGGCTTGGTATCAATCCCCAATCTTTTTTTTCCCTTTTATTATTTTTAAGATTGTATTTATTTATTTTTAGACAGAGGGGAAGGAAGAGAGAAAGAGAGGGAGAGAAACATCAATGTGTGGTTGCATGTCACGCATCCCCCACCAGGGACCCTGCCTGCAACCCAGGCATGCACCCTGACTGGGACTCGAACCAGGGACCTTTTGGCCCACAGGCTGGTGCTCAATTCACTGAGCTACACCAGCCAAGGCTCACCCCCAAATCTTCTCAATTTGCTGTAATGTTTATTACATATCAACACTCATTTAAGTTCATTATTTGTTCGATGGAGCTACTATAACAAAAAATTGGTTGTCTCACAGTTTTGGAGGCTAGAAGCCCTCCAGCCTCCGTCCGGGGCCTGGGAGGGAAGGGTCTGCTTCCAGCTTCAGTCCTTTCCTTGTCAATCGCCGTCTTCTCCCTGTGTCTTCACGTTGCTGCCCATCCATGTGTCTCTGTGTCCAAATTCCTTGCTGACCACCAGTCCTGCCCTGACCGGTGTGGCTCAGTGGGTTGGGGGTTGTCCGGACAGTGAAGGGTCACCAGTCCGATTCCCGTTCTGGGCACGTTCCTGGGTTTCCAGTTCGGTTCCCTCTTGGGCTGCATGCAAGAAGCAGCCAATGCATGTTTCTCTCTCACCTCTCCCTCTCTTTCTCCTTCCCTTCCCCTCTATTTAAAAATAAATAAATAAAGTCTTTAAAAAAAAGAAGAAGAAGACACCAGCCCTGTGGGAGGAGGGTGCACCCTAATGACCTCGTTTTAATTTGAGTGCCTCTGTGAAAACCCTGTCTCCAACTGAGCTCACGTTTTGAGGTGCTGGGGTAGGGCTTTAATAATATATGAAGGTTGGAGGGCAAAAGGCAACGTACAACACAGGATGAGTGAATATTATTATTTCTAATTTTTAAAAAGACTTTTTAAATTTATTTTTAGACAGAGGGGAAGTGGGGGAGAAAGGGAGAGAGAGAAACATCGATGTGTGGTTGCCTCTCACACACCCCTAATCGGGGATCTGGCCTGCAACCCAGGCATGTGCCCTGACTGGGAATCGAACCGCCGACCTTTCAATCTGCAGGAAGACGGCCAACTCACTGAGCCACGCCACTCAGGGCTATCAGTCAGGACTATTCTGTTTTGTTATGGGGAAACTAAGGCACAGCAAGGTCCCATAGCTACTGAGTGGCAGAGCTGGCCACGTGACGCTCAATCCAGCCTCTCAGCCACTATAATATATTGCGTCACGCAGCCAGTGAGAGACCCAGAAGCCGCCTTGCGCCCCCACACCCCTGGAGGCTTCCTGGATTCACAAGGATACCCCTGTGCGTCTCCCTGTTGCATCCGATCTCTTGCTTCTCCTGAATTCTAATTCTCCCCAGTGTTCCTTTTTACATTTTTACCCCTGATTTTTAGTTCTATTTTTATCCGAGTTATTATGTCCCCATAATTCAAATACAAGACTTTTGAAACTGCAAACTAACAGTCCCCATCGGCCTACCCGGCGTTCCTCCCACCGCAGCGGAATCTGCTGTCACCTCATTTATTGTGTCAGTTCGTTATTTATGTCCTTGTCACCCAGCACCGTGTTTGTATGGCTGCCTCAGGATTTTTCAATTTGGGGCATTTTCCGCTCACGTCTCATGATGGAAGGCACACACGCACCCCTCGTTGCAGTTCCTCCAGCCTCCCACGCCGGACTCCGGCTGGATGAACGTGCACTGTTTACAAGCTGCGGCTGGGTTAGCGCTCCCACGGCTGCCGCGGGCGGTGAACCAGGACGCCTCTCCTCTCCCACGCAAGTCTCTGTTTCTCCTGGAGTTAATGATTGTCTTCTTTTTGTTTCTCAGTTGCTTGATGTCTGAGTTTTCTTTGTGCTTAACTAATGCAAGCTCACTTCTTCCGTTAACTATCCAAATCCCTTCATATATTTAAAATATTTTTAAAAATTAATGTGTACTCCATTAATTTCACCTTTTTGAGGTAGTCGATCCAGACTGGTGCTTTTTTAAGTTTTAGAGAGAGGGGAAGGGAGGGAGAAAGAGAAGGAGAGAAGCATCAATGTGTGGTTGCCTCTCACGCACTCCCTACTGGGAACCTGGCCCACAACCCAGGCACGTGTCCTGACCAGGAATCAAACTGGTGGCCCTTTGGTTTGCAGGCCGGCACTCAGTCCACTGAGCCACACCAGCCAGGGCCACAACCTGCATCTTGACTTGATTCCTTCCCCTTCCCCCCACTCCAGGGTCCAGATCATATCATATCCCAAGTCTTCCTCTTCCTGGGTTTGGCTTGTTCTTTTGAGCTTCCTGACTGAAAGCTCGTGGGGCGGGGAGTAAACATTTAAAGACACTGCATATCTGAAAACATCGGTGCTCTGATGGGCCATCTGGCTGGATACAAAATCCTGGTCTGGGGCTCATTTTCCTGCAGATGTTCGGAGGCGTGCCTCCTCTGCCTCCCGCTTTCCCACTTAGAAGTTACTGTGTAAACATCCGAAGTCGTTCTGCTTCCTAGGGCTTGTCCGTGACCTCTTTGCCTGTTTCCCATCCTTGGTGTGCTGACATTTCTAAGAAATGTGGCTTCAGTTATTTTCAAGGCTGGACCTTCCAGTCATACCCGCATGCCATTTGTTCTGGGGAATTTTCTCAATTTCTTTCAATAACAATTTCTTTCTTTTTTTATTATTGATATGGTTTTATTTTTTTTTATTCAGTCTCTACTGTATTTTTTTTCCTCCATGACAGTATCCCTCCTCCCTCCGTTTCTCTGCTCTTTCATTATTTCTTTCTGGAACCCTTACTGAGGTCACATTGGGCTTCCCAGACTGTCCACTTCTTTTCTCCCCTCTCTGATTTGGCCATCACCTTATCTCCCTGCTGTACTTCTGAGAGGTTTTCTTAATATTACCTTCCACTCTTTGATTAAGCTTTTCACTTCTGCTAGTGTATTTTTTATTTATAAGCACATTTTTTGATCTTTGAATTTTTATAGGAGTTTGTAAATTTTACAATACTATTTTATAGTGTCCTACTTTAAAATATCCCATTCAGGGTTCAAAGTTGCAGTATCTTATAGTTGCCTCTTGAGCGCCTCCAACTGGGGACCTGGCCCACGACCCAGGCATGCACCCTGACTGGGAATCGAACCAGCGATCCTTTGGCTTACAGGCTGGCGCTCAGTCCACTGAGTCATACCAGCCAGGTCATAAGTTGCAGTATCTTGTCTTGTTCCTCTGATGATATTAATGATAATTGTTGGTTGTATTTATTTTGATGATACATGCATTTTATTTTCAAGGCTTTACAATTTTTTTCTGATGCAAATATTTGAAAGAGCATTAGATTCAAATATGAGGAAGGAGAGAATCTGAGGCTTTTGATTTTTCAGCTTGTAGCCCTGAATGAAAGCATGTAGGAAAATGAGCATCATTTTGCTTCTGGGTCCTAAACGGTCTGAGATAGCAGCATCCTCACCGATATGGCCTAATAAGCTGACTTATGTGGGGCAGAAGAGCTCCTATTTTATCCCGTGATATATACTTCCAGGACTTCTCCCAGCCATCCTTCATCCTACATACTCAGCTGTGCCTGGAAAGACTGAGGGTGAACAGGGGAAGTCAGTCAGGTGTTGGGGTGTCCTGTTGGATTCTCACCTGGGCGTTTCTCTGGATTCACTGCTGCCTGGCCAGTGGGTTCTATTCCTGCCCCGTGCATAATAGTGCACTTGCTCAAGTTTTGCCCTTTCCTGACTGTGCTCGAGCTTACGCGGCACCACCTTTTCTCCGCAGAGTGGGTCGGACTTGCCCACATTGACTGTGAAGCCTCACCTACTTGCACAAAAGCGAGAAGTGGGTCCTCGATTCCCTTTGCGCCGCGCTCAGGAATTTGCATTGGCAGAGCTGTTGAGGATGGCTGGTCTGTCTGCTCCTAGAATTCTGGTTCCAGTCTGGATGAATGTTCCTTCTTTAACTCCTTGGTTGTCGGACTTCCACACAGTTCGATTTTCTGTCAGTTCTGGTTGTTTTTTGTTTTTAAATTTGTTGTTGTCCTTCTTTTGGTTGTGCGAGGAGGCACAGTGTGTCTACCCACGCCTCCATCTTGGCTAGAAGTTTTTTTGTTTTTTTTTTTAACATCATCTCTTATCTGTATAATGTTTCCCCCAAGTATCCCCCACCCATTTGTTTTGTTCCTATTTTTTTAAGGTTTTCTTTATTTACTTTCAGAGAGAGGGGAAGGGAGGGAGAGAAACATCGATGTGTGTGAGGAACATCTATGGGACTGGGAACTGAACTGGTGGCCTTTTGGTTTGCAGGCCGGCGCTCCATCCACTGAGCCACACCAGCCAGGGCTGTTTCTATCTTTCTTCTTATAGGCTTTATTTGATGCCTAGTAATTCTTGGTAGTCTGTTCATATTTGGGAGTGGAAGTCCAAAACTCTAGACATAGTGGGCCTGTGATTACGAGTAAGGTTGTTGACTATGAACTTCACTGTAGGATGATCTGTCCTAACCATTTTTGTTGGGGAATCCCAATGTTAGTGTCCCTCGGTCTCTCTTTTTGGCTTAATCATATAATCTATATTACATATGTATGCATATATATACATATACACATTATATATAATGTTTTAATAGAGGAACAAAGAAAAAAACAAGTAATGAACCATGCCTTGGTTGGTTAGCTCAGTTGGTTAGAGCGTCATCCTCATACGCCAAGGTTGTGGGTTTGATCCCTGGTCAAGGCACATACAAGAACAAACCAATGAATGCATCAATATGTGGAATAACAAAGCTGTGTTTCTCTCTCACTCTCTCAAATCAATTTTAAAAATTTAATAATGAACCATGATGTTCCTGATGAGATAACCCCCAACTTTATGAAAGTTCATGTATTCATTCACCCACTGGCCTAGGCACTGATGGGAGAGTAGTGAGCAGGTCAAAGTCTCCACTGTCCCGGAGCTCCCAGTCTGTCTGGGAGGCAGACGTGTGTGTGTCTAGAGCAGCGATCTCTGGCAGCCTTCTCTGCCATGAGGGAAGTGCTCCCGACCTGTGCAGTCCGCTCCGGTAACCACCAGGTCCTGGGCGCTCAAAATGTGGCTGGTGTGGCTAAGGAACTGAATTTCCTTTTTTCTTTTCTTTTCTTTTCTTTTCTTTTCTTTTCTTTTCTTTTCTTTTCTCTCTCTCTCTTTTGAAGATTTTATTTATTTATTTTTAGAGAGGGGGAAAGGAAGGAGAAAGAGAGAGAGAGAAACATTAATGTGTGGTTGCTTCTCTCGAGCCCCCAAATGGGGACCTGGCCCACAACCCAGGCATGTGCCCTGACTGGGGATCAAATTGGAGACACTTTCGTTTGCAGTCTGCGTGCAATCCACTGAGCCACACCAGCCAGGGCTAAGGAACTGAATTTTCCATTTTAATTAGAAGGTAAATTCCAATAGTCACACATGGCTTGTAGTTACCACCCAGGACAGTGCTAGAAAGTTCTGCCCAGGCCCTGGCTGGCGTAGCTCAGTGGATTGAGCGCGGGCTGCGAACCAGGCATCGCAGGTTCGATTCCCAGTCAGGGCACATGCCTAGGTTGCAGGCCATGTCCCCCAGCAACCGCACATTGATGTTTCTCTCTCTCCCTCTCCCTTCCCTCTCTCTAAAAATAAATAAATAAAATCTTAAAAAAAAAAAAAAGAAAGAAAGTTCTGCCCTTACAGAGAGGCACAGATGGTTGACCATCACACAGACTTGGCGGGCTCACACAACCAACATGGGCTTACCCTACCCCTGAGGGCAAGCCACCTCGCAGGGAAAGAAAGGAAATGCACTTCTTCAAAAGAAACAAAGGGCTCTGGTTCAGTGGACTGAGCACTGGCCCGTGAACCAAGAAGTCACTGGTTCCACTCCCCGTCAGGGCACAGGCCTGGGGTGTGGGCCAGGCCCCCCAGTTGGGGGCATGTGAGAGGCAACTGATGTTTCTCCTTGCACAGCAATGTTTTTCTCCCTCTCTTCCTCACTCCCTTCCCCTGTCTCTGAAAATAAAATCTTTAAAAAAATGTTTTTAAAAAAAGAAAGATAGAAACAAAGCTTCTCCTCTCAGCTGGTTCTGGAAACCCATTCCATTAAGCACACTCTCTCGGGAAGGGCAGAAAAGGAACCATCAAATCCCTCTTCCCTCAGGGAGGCACTCCTTTCTGCCTCTTCCAGATCAGTTAAACCACTCACACAGACTCACATCATTATGCATTCCTTACTAAGAGCACACACTGTTCTCAGCTCACTTTCTCTGTGGACGAACACCTCTTGGCATCTTTTCCACCTTAAAGAAATCTTACCTCTCGGCTCCAGTGCCTGGCCCACAGGATGACCACCTCGAACCAGCCCAAATTCATTCACTCAACCACTCCTTTTTTTTTTTTTCTTGAGAGGGAGAGAAACATCGATGTGTGGTTACCTCTTGCACACCCCCAGCTGGACACCTGACCACAACCCAGGCATGTGCCCTGACTGGGAATCAAACCATGGACAGTGGGAGACGGGTGAGTTTACTGCAGGTTTAGGGACCACAGGAGACAGCATTATATTCCCAAACAACAGAGCAAACGATTAAAAGCAAAGGCTCTTAGGTCCCCTTTTCCTGAAAGCCCCTCAAACTTCCCACCCCTGGAAGCTTTGCTTGGGGCTTCTCAGTCTCTCCCCACCGCCCCGGCCCCACTGTGTCCGCCAAGGACCCCCAAAGACTCTCCTTCCACCTCATCCTCATTTCCAGAGCCTCCATCCCTCCTCTTCGGCCTGGCCCTGGAAACGCCAAGGTTTTCCCATTTAAACCCAGAAGCAATTCACCTTTTGCCCTCTGGGGCATTTTGCTAAACCAAGAGAAACCTCAAGAAATTACAGTTTGCCCACAAAGCAGCATTGCCGCAGGCAGTGGTGGCGTTTTTCTTGCCTATATATATGTGTCCAGATGTCAGCTGGGATCTCCCTGCCTGTTAGGATCTATATAAAGTCAAATCAAACACCATTCTCCCACAGTGGGGTTATGAACGCCCTCCCCCAGTTCCTACTCTTTCTCCAGAGTTCTCTCTGCCCCACCCCCAAGTTTTTGCTTCTGCTGCTGCATTCAACGTGGGGAATCCTCCCTATGTGGAGTGCTGGACCGATTCTCTCCTTTTCTTCGATTTCTCTGCAACCACCCACGTATACAAGGCATTTAGAGGCACAGGTGTGAGCGTGAGGACAGGGCTTTACTGACGGTTGGGGGACACAGAGGTATTTGCATCAACAGACAGGCAAACAAGCCGAAACTCCAGGTGGCGTTCTTGTCTGAGAGACCCTTTGCCCTCTCTGCCACCCCGAGTGCAGCCACATGCCTTGCTCTCTCGCTTCACCCTGCACACCTGCCCTGTCCAATACTGTTTAAGTTAATTAAAATTAAAGTTCCATCCTGGCTCACTGTGACTTAGTGGGTTGAGTGCCAGCCTGCGAACCAAAGGGTCACTGGTTCAATCCCCAGTCAGGGCATATGCCTGGGTTGCAGGCCAGGCCCCCAGTAGGGGGCGTGAGAGAGGCAACCACATATTGATGTTCCTCTCCCTTTCTCCCTCCCTTCCCCTCTGTCTAAAAATAAATAAATAAAATCTTTTAAAAAAGGTCACACTGGCCCATTTCAAGAGCTCAGGAGCCACGGGCTGGCTGGTGGCTGCCAGGCTGGATAGCGCCAGAAGAGCGCCAGGAGGGCATATTTCCGTCACTGTAGAATGTTTTTTTGGACAGTGTTGGGCAACCCAGGACAGGTACCTGCCTCTGGGAGCTAGTCTGGTGTCCTCAGTTAAGATGATCAAATTCCCCCCACACATATGTCGCTTTTTCAAAAAATGCATATGAAGTTATACACTACATGGGATTCTAGGACTAGCTTTTTTTTTCTCATCTCATTAATACACAGTGGAAATCTTCAGATGTCAGATCATAAATGTTTATCCTGTTTCGTAGAAGAGTTACCCTGTGTTCTGCGGTGTGGATCTGTTTATGCCTTCATTCATTCATTCTGCCATTCACTCCGCAAATATTTACAGCCGTCTTGGACATGAAGGACGTCCTGTACGTGAAGGAGGAGTGCCGGGCCACAGCGTGGAACTGGGGGACTCGGCCCCGCCCCTCCTGGGGCTGGAAATCTAGTGGGCGGGGCTGAGAGAGTCCCATAACCTGAGGCAGATGCGTAAAATGGCAGCAGCTGTGGAGGGAGTGACGTGTGGCGAGTGCCACCGTGTCCCCCTCTGTGAGAAGTGATTCCACATCTCTGACCGTCTTCCCACCGAGTTTTAGAAATTGGGGCCTCGTGGGAGAAACAAGCAAACTCGGATGGCCCTTCAGTCTGAACAATGGAGCTGCCCTAGTAGCTTCTACTTTACAGGAAAAGTTGTCCAGATGAAATGGGTTACTTAAGTACATGGATAGTGTCTGGCACAATATTAGTGACCATTAACGTTGTATTATTTTTAGAAATTTCATTTAATCTTTATCGTATTTTTTCATTACCATAGTTCCCTTATGCCCCCCTCAAACATTGTATTATTATTTATATGATTCCTTATTTGATGCTCAGTCCTCCTTATTTTTTAAAAGATTTTATGTATGCCCTGGCTGGTGTAGCTCAGTGGATTGAGTGCGAGCTTGCAAACCAAAGGGTTGCTGGTTCAATTCCCATCAGGGCACATGTGCGAGTTGTGGACCAGGTCCCCACTAGGGGATGTGCAAGACACAACCACACATTGCTCTTTCTCTCCCTCTCTCTTTCACTTCCCCCTCTATAAAAATAAAAATAAAAGTTAAAAAAATCTAAAGTTTTTTTTAAAGATCTTATTTATTTTATTTTTAGATAGAAGGGAAGAGAGGCAGAGAAACATCAACGAGTGGTTGCCTCTCGCACGCCCCTACTGGGGACCTGGCCTGCAACCCAGGCATGTGCCCTGACTGGGAATCTAAACAACAGCTTTTTGGTTCACAGGCCGGCGCTCAATCCACTGAACCACACCAGCCAGTGCCTCAGGCCTCTTTAAAATAGAGTATATAGGACTCCTTTGGAGGGCTCTGGTGAGGATTAAATGAGTAATTATTTCATTAACAGTCACTGCTAACATTTCTCCAGCACTTCCTCTGCACCAAGCACTAACGTTTGCAGCAGCCCCAAGGGATGTATTGCTGTTATCCCCATTTCACAGACATTGAAACTGAAGCACAACGTGGTGCAGCTTGCTCAAGAAGATTTACTATTTAGCAACTGGAGCAGTTGGAGATTAGGGGTGGCAGGCATTCGGGGCTGGGCCATGAGGGTATCGGTGTGGGACTGACTGTGCCCTTCATCCCCCGCCCCCACCCCCCCTAGGAAGCTGGATGCCTTCATCTACGACGCGGCTGTGCTCAACTACATGGCCCGCAAGGATGAGGGCTGCAAGCTAGTCACCATCGGCTCTGGCAAGGTCTTTGCCACCACAGGCTATGGCATCGCCCTGCACAAGGGCTCCCGCTGGAAGCGGCCCATCGACCTGGCGCTCCTGCAGTTCCTGGGGGACGGTGCGGCTGCAGGAGGGTGCCTGGGGGAGGGGGCAGCCCGGGGCCCCTTGGAAGGAGGGAATGAGGACTAGGACACCAGGGCCTGAGGGAAGCGTCGGCCGGGGACCTAGACTCCCTATATCAGAGAGGAAGGTCCTCAAGGGCTGCCCACAGAAGGTGACCTCTGACCACCCGCCCTTGCCCCCTTTCCCAGACGAGATCGAGATGCTGGAGCGGCTGTGGCTCTCCGGGATCTGCCACAATGACAAAATCGAGGTGATGAGCAGCAAGCTGGACATCGACAACATGGCGGGCGTCTTCTACATGCTCCTGGTGGCCATGGGCCTCTCCCTGCTGGTCTTCGCCTGGGAGCACCTGGTGTACTGGAGACTACGGCACTGCCTGGGGCCCACCCACCGCATGGACTTCCTGCTGGCTTTCTCCAGGGTACTCGGAGAGGGCCAGGCACAGGGGCCAGATGGGTGGAAGCCGGAAAGGATGCCTGGGAAGGGAAGGGACCCGGGCTGGAGGTGCCGGAGAGGAGGGAGGAGTTGGGGCGGGGGCCGAGGGAGGGGGGTGCTCCCGGGCCTACCGCGCCAACCCCGCCTCTCCCGTGGCCCCTGCAGGGCATGTACAGCTGTTGCAGCGCCGAAGCAGCCCCGCCGCCGGCCAAGCCCCCGCCTCCGCCGCAGCCGCTGCCCAGCCCCGCGTACCCGACGGCGCGTCCCGCGCCCGGCCCCCCACCCTTCCTACCCCGCGAGCGCGCCGCCGTGGATCGTTGGCGCCGCGCCAAAGCCACGGGGCCGCCGGGGGTTGCGGGCCTGGCGGACGGCTTCCACCGCTACTACGGCCCCATCGAGCCTCAGGGCCTGGGCGTGGGCGAGGCACGCGCAGCACCCCGGGGTGCGGCCGGGCGCCCGATGTCCCCACCCGCGGCTCAGCCCCCGCAGAAGCCGCCGCCCTCCTACTTCGCCATTGTGAGGGACAAGGAGCCGGCTGAGCCCTCAGCCGGCGCCTACTCCGGCTTCCCGTCGCCGCCTGCGCCCCCTTCCGCCGCGGCCACCGCCGTCGGGCCACCGCTCTGCCGCCTGGCCTACGAGGACGAGAGCCCGCCCGCGCCCGCGCGCTGGCCGCGCTCCGACCCGGAGAGCCAGCCCTTACTGGGGCCCGGCGCGGGCAGCGCTGCGGGCGCAGGGGGAGCGGGCGGCGGGGCCCAGGGGGCGCCCCCTCCATGCCGCGGCGCGCCCCCTCCGTGCCCGTA
This sequence comes from Tonatia bakeri, assembly GCA_004024845.1. NCBI lineage: Eukaryota > Metazoa > Chordata > Mammalia > Chiroptera > Phyllostomidae > Tonatia > Tonatia bakeri. Next base: position 43,422 of record PVIA01007659.1, on the reverse strand, counting down.
CCTCGACCTGGAACCGTCTCCGTCGGACTCGGAGGATTCGGAGAGCCTGGGCGGTGCGTCGCTGGGCGGCTTGGAGCCTTGGTGGTTCGCCGACTTCCCCTACCCGTACGCCGAGCGCCTAGGGCCGCCGCCCGGCCGCTACTGGTCGGTCGACAAGCTTGGGGGCTGGCGCGCCGGCAGCTGGGACTACCTGCCCCCGCGCGGCGGCCCGGCCGCCTGGCACTGCCGCCACTGCGCCAGTCTTGAGCTGCTGCCGCCGCCGCGCCACCTCAGCTGCTCACACGACGGCCTGGACGGCGGCTGGTGGGCGCCGCCGCCCCCTCCCTGGGCCGCGGGACCCCCGCCTCGGCGCCGGGCTCGCTGCGGGTGCCCGCGGCCGCACGGGCACCGCCCGCGGGCCTCACACCGCGTGCCCGCTCCCCCTGCCCCGCACCACCACCGCCACCGGCGCTCCACTGGCGGCTGGGACATCCCGCCGCCCGCGCCCACTTCTCGTTCGCTTGAGGACCTCAGCTCGTGTCCCCGCGCCGCCCCAGCGCGCCGGCTCACCGGGCCCTCCCGCCACGCGCGCCGGTGCCTGCACGCAGCGCACTGGGGGCCGCCGCTGCCCACCGCGTCCCACCGCAGACACCGGGGCGCAGACCTGGGGACCCGCCGGGGCTCAGCGCACTTCTCCAGCCTCGAATCCGAGGTATGACGCGGCCCCAGGGGCCCGACCGTCCCCTCGGTCAGCGCAGGCCACGGCCCGAGGGGGCACGCGCAGTGGACAAGGACCCACGTGGGGTGGGAAAGAAAAGGGTGGAACCGGCCGGACCCCGCCTGGAGCAGCGTCCTGTGCCCCTTCGTTTTCGAGGCACTGTGAGCCCCAGGGGACCTGGTTCCCCGAACCAGAATCTCACCCCGCCTGAGAGCGAGAGGGAGGAGGTCTCGGAGCCCACCGGACTTTTTTTTAAACCCGACAAGGGCTTTTTAACGTCACCAGATGGGGCGGGAGGTGGGGGTTCACGCCACGTCTGCGCCCCACTCCCACGCCCGGGGCCGTGGCCCTCACATCACTGTGCAGCTCCCCGGTCCCGGCCACGCCTCCGGGGAAGCCCGTTTTTAACCTTTCATCCATCGGGACTCAAAACTGTGAGACGCGTTCGTCAAACTGTGACCCTAGACCTTGGCCCCGCCATACAGAAACCCCTGACCCCAGACTGTGACTTCCGACCCCTACAACTGGTCATCCGACCCGACTGTGACCCCTGACCCAAACTGTGACCCGAACCCCAGACTGTGCCCCGACCGGACTGTGACCCTTGACGTCAAACCGGGACACCCCGTTCCTCCTTTCCCGTCATCCGCCGCATTTCCCTATTTTGACATAGGACACGCCCCCAACGAAAGCCCCGCCTTCCTCTGACCCGCGCTAATCCCAACCTGCAGGGCCCAGAACTTCCCATTCGGTCGCACCTCACTACCAGCCCCAGGTGCCACCAAACGCATCCTCTCCAAATCCAACCCTTATCTGTGACCCTTCGTTGATGACCCAGCAGACGCCCCCCGCCCCCACCCACCCACCCAAAGCCTCCTCTTCCCAGGACTCCAGCCGGGTCTGGAGCTGGGTTGTGGAAGGGAGGGTCTGGGAGTCCACACTCACCACCAACCTCCTTCCCCACTCTCCTATTCCTCATTGCAGTGTTTGGAATAAACCATGTTTTTATGCCTCCTCAGTCCAAGTATGAGCTCCGCGTCTGTCTCTTAGCGCCCACCCCCCCTCCCCCCGCCAAACATCTGGAGGGACCTTAAACCGAGAAAAGCCCCACAGAGAGAGAGAGAGAGGGCAGAAAGAGAGTTAGAGCGAGAACAGAGGTCCTGGAGGGAGGTGGGAGACAAAGCCCCAGAAACAGTAGTTGAAAAAAGTCCCGAGGAAGAGAAGGGCTGAGAAGGGGCAGGGGCGGACAGAGACCTAGAGGTATGGGGGACAAGGACTCAGGAAAGAACCAGGATGAAAGCATTTTACGATCTAGCCCAGGGTCCCATTCCTATGGCTTCCAGGGACGAGGCTCGCAAGGTTCTTAATATCCTGTTCGTGCAAGCGAGGAGAGTGTCTAATACATTCCAGCCAACCCACATATCTTGAACACCGTTAATCTCACCAATGAGAGTACATTTCCAACATTTCATTATGCCAATTAGCCAAACCTCTGGGGCTGATGGGCCATAAAGAGAATCAAAGCACTTATAATCGCTGCCTCCAGAGGGTGGACTTTCCGATGAAGTGCTCGCTGACCACAGCTGCAATGTGAAGTCCTGGTTAGGCAGTTGACTGCCCTGAGAGGGTAGGTTCAACCGACTAACTTACGCGTTAATATCATCCCGTTTACATTAAACATTTTTGAGTAAATTAAAGCCATCATCACAAGGAGGGGAGAAGAAACTGGCTTTATGGGTCCTCAGAGAATAGAAACTCAAGGTCCCTGTCAGTAAGAGCTCTTATTTGCATACATGAATAATCAACTAAGTGAAAATAAAGCGCAGGGAGTCAAAGGTTGAAAATGAAGTGGAAGCTCAGAAATGCTTTAGTTGATGAGGAAACGCAGGCCTGCCACAGGACTACAACTCCCAGGAGGCCTTGCCACTGCTCCGCAGACGAGCGCCCAAAGGCACTCTGACCGTGTGGTTTCTGGGTATCCAATGCAACCCTCCTAGGCTAAAGCAGGACGTCGTTACCATAATTCTCCTTTTCCCTGTCCCTACCGCCCTCTCTAATCGGCGAACTGGTAGGTTTCCAAGGTAACCGCGCAGCCTGGCGGACCTCTGAAGGGGAGGGGGAGAGAAGCCAACCCGGAAGTGACGCTTTTACCTCGCGCCCGCGGTGAGAGGCTTCTAAGATGGCGGCGCGCAAGAGTCGGCGGCGCACGTGTGAAACAGAGGAACCCATGGAGGCCGATTCCCACGACGCAGGGTCGGAGGGTCCGGCCCAGGTCTACCTGCCAGGCCGGGGGCCGCCGCTGCGCGAAGGAGAGGAGTTGGTCATGGACGATGAGGCCTACGTGCTGTACCACCGAGCCCAGACTGGTAGGGCTGGATACCCAGACTCCTGGGTCCTGAGGAAAGAGGGAACTGGAATCCGGGGTCCTGAGGGGATCAGGTCCTGCGCTTTTAACTTAACAGGCACTCTGAGAGAGAAGACACGAGTCTAAGAAGGGTGACATCACACTGGAGGGGCCTGAGATCCCTCTATCCCTTCGTAACTTTCCAACCTGTCCTTCCCGCCTCAGGCGCCCCGTGTCTCAGCTTTGACATAGTCCGGGATCACCTTGGAGACAATCGGACAGAGTTTCCTCTTACGCTTTACCTGTGTGCTGGGACCCAGGCGGAGAGCGCCCAAAGCAACAGGTGAGTGAAACCTGAGGCTTTCCCAGACCCAGGAGGCCAAGTCCCCATCCTCTTACTGCCGCAGGGTCCAGGATTCAGCCTCCAGCACCCCAGGACCCAGGAGGCAGGGCTTCCAGCCTCTGCCTTCCTCAGACCCAGAAGTTGGGGTTTCCATCTTTCTTCCTCCCTAAGGATCCTGACACCCAGCGCCTTAGGAAAGTCACATCACACTTTTCCCCAGATTAATGATGCTTCGGATGCACAATCTGCACGGGACGAAGCCCCCGCCATCAGAGGGCAGCGATGAAGAGGAGGAGGAAGATGAAGAGGATGAAGAAGAGCGGAAGCCTCAGCTGGAACTGGCTATGGTGCCCCACTATGGTGGCATCAACCGAGTTCGGGTAAATACAGCCTGAGGAGTGTGCCCTACGTCCTCAGGAGCACACCCCACCCCTCCTGTCCCTACAGGCACCTTGTCATGCCCTTCAGCTTTTGGGAAAGCATTGGCCTCGTAATTTTCTCCGTTTATTGGTACATGTCCTAGCTATTCTGAGTTGTCACTGGGTGCTGGGTACTGTGGAGGTATTTTTTATGTTTTTCTGTAAAATGCTGAGAGTTACAAAACTTACCTGATATGAGGATAAAACAGAATGAGTAACATACAATCATTTCAGGTGCTTAGAAACAGCGTCTGGTTGTAGTGTGTCTGTGTGGTTTCTTGTTATTTGTTTAGGAACTGTTAGGAGCTGTGGCATCACTTTTGTGGTTCATGGTGATGGCATCTTCTGATGAGGTTGATGTGTGAATTAAATGAGGTGACACGGAAACAGCAGTTTGAGCAGTGCTCAGCGTATAGTCCTTGCTGTGTGTCTCCACTGACGTGTGTCTGGCACTGTTCCAGACCCAGGGACTTAGCTGGGAGCCAGAGGTCTCTGGCTGCAGGAAACCCACATGCTAGTGGAGAAAGAAACAAGAACAAACTAAGTACATGTGTACTATGTCAAAGGTGCTAAGTTGTCTTATTTTTTAAAGATTTTGTTTATTTTTAGAGAGAGGGGAAGGGAAAGAGAAAGAGGCAGAGAAGCATCAATGTGTGGTTGCCTCTTGCACACCCCTTACTGGGGACCTGGCCCGCAACCCAGACATGTGCCCTGACTGGGAATCTAACTGGTGATCCTTTGGTTCGCAGGCTGATTGGTGCTCAATCCACTGAGCCACACCAGCCAGGGTGGTTGCTATTTTAAATAGTGTGGTCTGAGAAGTACTTGCTGATAAGGTGCTATTTAGACACAGACCTGCAGGAAGCAAGGGAAGGAGCCCAGGGTCTGTGGGGTAAGATCTGCAGGCAGGGGAGATAAGTACGAAGGCCCTGGGGTGCACTTGGCATGTTTGAGGAGTTCTAAGGGAAATGGGGGGACCAGTGTGTGTGGAGCAGAATGGACTGGGGATGCAAGAGCTCAGGGGTGGCACAGATGAGGCAGACTGTGCAGGGCTTTGGAGGCCGTTATAAGGACCTGGCTTTCACTGGGGAGAAACTGGCAGCCACCGGAGAGGTTAGAGCAGTGGAAACATGGGACCTGACTTGTGTTTTAAAGACTTTATTTATTTATTTATTTATTTATTTATTTATAGTGAGAGGAGAAAGGGACATCGGTGTGTGCAATTGGTTGCCTCTTGCACACCCCCAACAGGGAACCTGGCCTGCAACCCAGGCATGTGCCTTGACTGGGGATCGAACCAGCAACCCTTTGGTTCACAGGCTGCTGCTCAATCCACTGAGCCACACCAGCCCAGGCTGACTTGTGTTTTAAAGGGATCCCTCCGGCGGCTGTGTTGGGAATAGGCTGCAGAGAAGCAAGAGCAGAAGGACAGCGTCCTGGAAAAGGCTGTAGTTCAGGGAAGGATGACGTCAGTGGTAACTCACGTGTGATGACAACGGAGGTCACTAGAAGGGGTCAGAAATGGTGCATTTTTAGTGGAACCAGCGTAGGTGGCAGATGTGAGGAAGGGACATGTGGAAAGTAAGCCCTGCAGTTTGGGGAGCAGCAGGTTGAAGTCATCGGGTAGGAGCTTGGCTCTGCTCGTGTGAAGGCTGAATGGTCGGTACGATGGGCGTCTGAGGTTCAGGGGGTCGGGGCCAGGGGCCGCTGGAAACCCTGGGGCCGCATCTCCTTGTGAGCAAACGGACGGGGGACCGAGGCCTGTGACTGTCCTACTTTGAGAGGGTTACGGGTGGCAAGAATCACAGCCTTGATTCTCAGGAGTCTTGAAGTTTCTCCCCGCCACCACTACCTCTCCCACGGGGTAGGAGGTTGTCACCGGCACCAGGCTGGCCTTGCAGACTGTGGTCCTTTCCCCCAAGGGCTTCTGGGGTTGCGGTCCCAGCCCAGGGGGTAGGGGGCTGGGGCTGAGGAACTGGAGCCCTAGTTCTCAGGGATGCTGGGAGCCGTGGTCACTACCCTGGGCCTCCTGTCCCAACTCAGCTCCCCTTCCTTCTCCCCCATAGGTGTCTTGGCTGGGCGAGGAGCCGGTGGCCGCGGTGTGGTCAGAGAAGGGCCAGGTGGAGGTGTTTGCGCTTCGGCGGCTCCTACAGGTGGTTGATGACCCCCAGGCCCTGGCGATCTTCCTCCGGGACGAGCAAGCCCGTATGAAGCCCATCTTCACCTTCACTGGCCACATGGGCGAGGGCTTCGCCCTGGACTGGTCCCCCCGTGTGCCTGGTGAGGCCCTGGTGTGCACACTTGTTCTGGGGGTGAGAGGGGGCAGGGTCTGCAGCCAGGGTCGGAGGCAGCGCGCTGAGACGCCGGGGAGGGGAGCGAGTGCCGGCCAGCTTGGACCATGTGGCATCCTGACTCCCTTCCCCAGGGCGCCTGCTGACAGGTGACTGTCAGAAGAACATCCACCTCTGGACGCCCACGGATGGTGGCTCCTGGCATGTGGACCAGCGGCCTTTTGTGGGCCACACACGCTCCGTGGAGGACCTGCAGTGGTCCCCGACCGAGGACACAGTGAGGGAGGGCCGGGGGCAGGTCCTAGTGAGGGGCCCGTGATGGTACCTGGTCTCGGGTGGCGTTGGGGGAACCGTGGGTGGCTCAGACCCTCCCTCTTCCAGGTATTCGCCTCCTGCTCGGCCGACGCCTCCATCCGCATCTGGGACACCCGGGCGGTGCCCAGCAAGGCCTGCATGCTCACCACGGCTACCGCCCACGACGGGGACGCCAACGTCATCCACTGGAGCCGCCGGGAGCCCTTCCTGCTCAGTGGCGGGGACGATGGGGCCCTCAAGGTCTGGGACCTGCGGCAGTTCAAGGTACTTTCCCGCTGTGCTCCTGGGGCTGGAGAAGCTCCCGTACCAGCAGCCACCGGAGCTGGGAAAGCCCTTTGCGTTGGGGCCAGCCCCTGGGGTGCAGATGAGGAAAGGGGCTCAGCAAGAGGACGGCTGGTGTGGAGGTGCTCACCCTGCCAGCTGGGGCGCTGGGAGGAGGTGGAGACTATGGTTCCTGTTTGCCCTTGCGGGCACCCTGCAGCTGGCTGGGCTGCAGGGGGCTTGAGGGCTCTGGGAGTTGTAGTCTTTCCTTTCAGTGGATTCTGTGGAATCATCAGATACTTGGAGCCCGGCTCATGCATTGCAAGAGAGGAAACCGAGGCACAACAAGGACAGGCGGGGGCATGACTTTATGGCTGGCGTGGGCTTTGCAGGCTGAGAGGGGTCTGGGCGGGAGAAACTGCTGCTTTCAGGATCCCTCTGAGCAAAGCCCTGACTGCCTGTGGCTCCGTGCCTTCCTGGGGTGACTGGGTGGTGGTCTTTTTTCCCTTCCAGTGTAAGGGTTCCACAGAATCGACCAGGGCAAGTGTCTGGCCAGGTCTCAGGGCGGAGTTGACTCACCATCGGAACTGGGGAGCCACTTCTCCGACTTGGGGAGACCCGTCCCCACAGCTCCTTTGTTTAGGGAAAGTGTCTTCAATCTTTGTGCCGGCTGCCTCGGGAGCCTGGGAGGCATGCTGTGCCCTTGTAAGGCCCTAGACTCAGTGTGGGAGACCCTTGCAGAACCACACTTGTCTGGTCCCCCGCCGGGAGGGGATTCTTTACAGGTGACGGGTGAAACCATGGTTCCAAGCAGCCCCTGGGACATTACACCTTTAGGATCAGCTATACTTGCCTCTCTGTCCTTCTAGAGAGTCTGGGCTTATGGGGGCTCAAAGGTGCAGCCCTGGTGGAACCTGGAGGCCAGGGAAGGGTGGGGGACTTGGGCTGGGGTGCTCAAACTCCTGTTCTCCCACAGTCTGGCTCCCCGGTGGCCACCTTCAAGCAGCACGTGGCCCCTGTGACCTCCGTCGAGTGGCATCCCCAGGACAGCGGGGTCTTCGCGGCCTCGGGTGCAGACAACCAGGTCACACAGTGGGACCTGTCAGTGGAGCGGGACCCTGAGGCGGGCGGTGCGGAGACCGACCCCAGCCTGGCGGACCTCCCGCAGCAGCTGCTGTTTGTACACCAGGGCGAGACAGACCTCAAGGAGCTGCACTGGCACCCGCAGTGCCCCGGGGTCCTGGTCAGCACCGCCCTGTCCGGCTTCACCGTCTTCCGCACCATCAGTGTCTGAGGCGTCCTGGCAGCGCCTGGCCTGGCCTGTCCTGTCCAGGGAACCGAAGTTCCGGTTGGTTTCCCCGGAAGGGACACACTCAGAGCCAGCGACCGGCCCCCTCCCAAAGAAGAACCTTGCTTGGCCCGCTGGCCGCCGGGGTGGCTTCTCTTGGACTCACTGTGCTTTGAAAGACTTTGTTTGCTCCGGTGACCCCCCTCTTGCCCAAGGACAGGATTGACCCACAGCCCTCTGAAACAGCTTGGTTTGGTCTAGTGACCCTGCTGGCCAAAGGACTTGGTTTGACCCTTGGCACTCCGAAACTGCTAGGTCTGGCTCCAGGGATCCCACCTGCCCAGAGACTTGGTTCAGCCCAGTGACCCCCCCACACACACCCTTCAGAGGACTCTGTCCGCCGTGTCGCAGGGGGCTCGGTGTGGCCCCAGTTGCCGTGGGTATTTTGTCAGTTGTGGTGCCTGGCCTGACCCTCTGGCCCCAGGGAACCCAATGGCCTTACACTGGCAGGACCAGATCTGAGGGGTGGGCTTCGCCAGCAGGACCAGGGACTACCCCTTCCTGCCACCAGGACTAGCCAGATGGGGTAGGGGTGCTGCACGGGCCTCTGCCCTCCTCTCTGTGGGGGAGGCGAGTCGGGGCTCCTGAGAGGCAATAAAGGACCGGAAGAGGCTTGACGTGTGTGAGGTTCATCCTGCAAGTGGCCAGGAGGAGGAGCGTGGCGCCTGCCCCAGCCCTCAGCCTGTCAGGCGGTGCCGCCTGCCCTGGATCTCGGTCTATCTGGAGCTTGCTCCGGGGCCTGGGGAGGGTATCTCACCTGTGACCCCGGCTTTTAAAGGCTTCATCTCTGGGAACCCCGGGACCCCATTTCTCCTTCATCTGTCACCGTCCCCTTGTGATCTCACCGCTTCTGTGTGCCCCCATCTTCCTGTCTCCTGGCCCCCACAGTGTCCCTGCCCCCTCCCCCTTCTGCGTCTCTGCCACCGTCTCCTCTCCAGCTCGCTTGGGCTGTGGCCCAGCGGCCTGCCTGGCCGTCCTCCCTGGCTCCCCCTCTGCGGCTCTGAGCTGGCCCCACCCCCTGCCCCCCCTTGGGCCTCTGATCCGCCTGTGGACATAGAGGTCGAGTGCCCAGCACGAGGCCCTTGGGGCCAAGGACAGACTGCAGTCCCTCGGCACCCACAGAGGAGCCCCCGGCAGAGGGCATGGGGGTGGGCCGCCCCACCAGGTACGTGTTCCACACGGAGGCCGTGAGCGGGCGTCCAGGGGCTGAGGGCTGAGGGCCACCCCACCTCCCTCCACCCCCACCCCCTACCCTGCTGGCTAGGGCGTCTATCCCCACATCCCTGCCCCATCCTCACTGCTCCCCCTCAGAGGTCCTGTCACCCCCAGGGACGTCCCTCCCCCCGGGACAGTGCCTCCCTCCAAGTTCAGTGCCTCTGACTCTGACACCATCAGCATTTTCTGCTTTTCCTCCCCGTCCCCCACCCTCCATTTCAACAGCTACTTTCTCACCCCATCTCTGAGTCTTCCGTTGGTCTGTCTTCCCAGCTCCACCTCCCCATCCTTCCATTTCCTAAGCCGTGGTCTCCCACTTCCCATCGCTCCTCATCTGCCCGTCTGTTCCTGTCCCCCTCTCCCTGGGCCTCTGACCCCCCCCCCAGGTCTTCCCCTTCCCTGTCCAGGTCTCCCCCTCTCTCCAGGTCCCTGCCCACACTCCCCATCTGCGTTCTTCCCCCTGTCTTGGGCTCCCTCTCAGCCCCTGCTCCCTTTTTCCCCAGTGTCCACCCTTGCACCACCTCCCGGCAGTCTCTGCCCTCCAACCTGCCTCCCAGACTCAATGGGAGGTCGGGGTAGGGGAAACGCCCAGAGTTTTAGGGGAAGAGTATCAAAGTGTGGGTTTCTTTGGGGGGAGAGTGAGGGAGGTTAGGCCTGGAGGCGGAGCTTCTTGGCCTCAGATTAGACATGACTTTGACACCAAGTTCAGGCACCTTAATTCCCTGTCTCCTTTATATGGAAACATTAAGCTGCTCTGACAGGTTGGAGGGGTGTGGGGGGAGGATGTCAGGCTCTGGAGCCTTTCCCTTAGGCCCTGCCTTTGCCAGGGAGGGGTCACCCTGAGTCCCAGGAGCACCCATCCCTGAGAACTGGGCCCTATGGGGTGCAGACAGGCCCCCGGGAAGTGAAGCCCCTACCCCTCTGCTCTGAAGTGGACGGTCACATCTCAGTGGGCTGAGCATGGGCCTTAGGGGTTTATCTAGGAGGCAGAGCCCTGGGCTGGAGAGGCTCAGGGCCCAGACTGGCACCCACCCTCGCCCTGCACCAGCCTGGCCAGGTCTCCGAGGCTTTTCCCCCGCCCGTGAAGCAGGCCAGTGACCCTGACCTCCCAGCATCCTGAGCAGTCCAGGTGAGCTGTGGGGTCTGGGGGAGTCTAGTAGCTGGGCTGCGGACATCCAAGGGGAGCTGGTCCTCAGGCCTAGGACATCCTCTGGTAACATCTGTAGTTCGCGGCTCAGGCTTTGGCACCCGAGTAGCCCGAATGGGGGTCCAGGGTCTGCCATTCCCCAGTCAAGGGGCCTGAGCCAGGGGCAGGCCTGCAGCTGTGTCCTCCCCTGTGAAGAGCCAAGTCCCCGGGGTTGTTGTCAGAGATGGTACGATGAGGCCCATCCTGGGACGGACTGGGACAGCAGGAGGCCAGCCCTGCCTCCCACTACCTGGTCACCCATGGCCCCCGAGAGGGAGACTCGTACAGAATGGGGACTCCTGGGCGGGAGAAGACCACAAATAACAACATCAGAGCCTGGACCCTGACGTCAAACCTGCCTCCTTCGGCGACTAGCCTCAGTTTCCCCACTTTGGAAGAACCAACTGTAACAGCTAGAGTAGTTAAGGGTGAGAGAAGAGAGCTGGGGTACGTCGTGGGCGCTGGACACAGCCAGACCCAGTCCACTCGGCCCAGGCCACAGCTTTGCCTCCATGGAACGGGCGAAATAAACCCCCAGGTGGCAGGGCTGTCCGGTGGTCATGGGTGTGAAGCAGGAGGCCAGAGTGGGCGGGGAGGGGGACCCCTAGGTATTGAACTTGACATTGACTAACAGCCCTGTCCTCAGATTGAGTGCGCCCAGCCCTGCCAAGAATCGGAACAGGATCCCAGAGCCTGGCACAAGGGCAGGGTATCCAGGTGCTCGGTGAACACTGATGGAGCCCATACAACAGATATTTCACCCCCGGCCTAAATGGGACTGGAAGACCCCTCCGCCACAGGCCAGACGTCGCCCTGGAGGGAGATGAGGTCCCTTCCCCCTCCTCAACTCCACCCTGTCTAGCTGCTGAGATCTCCACCTCACGGATGAAGAAACGGAGGCTCCAGAAAAGGAAGTCAGTCGTCCCAGGGCACATAGTGGGTCCGAAACTGAGCCAGGAGTGGGCCCTGGGTGTATATGACTAGAAGCCCTTCCTGACCTTGAAGAAGTCCAGTGTCCCCATCTTACAACTGGGGAGACTGAGGCTCAGAAGGACTCGCCCAAGGTCTGAGAGTCCGGAGGGAGCCTCGGTTTTGTGCGTGCGTGTGTTTGTAACAGCTTCACTGAAAGATAATTTACATACCATTCACCTCACAAATTAAAGGGTACAACCCAACGGGTTTTAGTATATTCACAGTTGTGTAATTATTACCGCAATGGATTTTAGAACACTTTTATATGCCCAGTAAGAAACGCCGTGTCCTCCGGCCACCATCCCCCAGTCCTTCCGTGTAGACTAGGCATGACTGGTCTACTCTGCATTAATGGGTTTTCCCATTCTGGACATTTCACGTAAATGAAGTATACAATGCGTGGTCTTCGTGATCGGCTTCTTTCACTGAACATAATGTTTTCAAGATTCAAACATGTAATGCGTGTCAGAACTTTATCTTTTTTTTAAAGATTTTATTTTCTTTTTAGACAGAGGGGAAAGGAGGGAGAAAGAGGGAGAGAAACATCCACGTGTGGTTACCTCTCACATGCCCCCTACTGGGGACCTGGCTCACAACCCAGGCACTTGTCCAGACTGGGCATCGAACCAACGACCCTTTGGTTCACAGGCCAGCACTCAATCCACTGAACTGCACCAGTCAGGGCAGAACTAACTCTTCTCAATACTGGGTAGTACTTCGTTGTGTGGCAATACCACGTTTTATTTACCCATTTATCAATTGTTGGCTATTTGGGTGGTTTCCATCTTTTAGCCATTGTGAATAGTGCTACTGTGAACATTCGTGTCCAAGTATTTTGTGGACACTTTTTATTTCTCTTGGGAAATACCTAGGAGTGGAATGGCTGGACCGCATGCCAACTCTATGTTTAACCATTTAAGGAACTGCCAGACTAGGGGGAGTGCCAATTTCTCCACATCCTTGTTAACACTTATTTTCTGGTTTACATATTGTTTCACAGTAAAGCCATGGTACGTAGTTGCGAAGGGGTATGTCATGCTGGTTTTATTAGCACCCCTGATGGCCAGTGAGAGCGACATTTTCATGTGCTCATCAGCTATGTGTAGATCTTTTTTTTTGAAGCAAAATCTCTTCAGATCCTTTGCCTATTTTTAAATTAGGTTATCTTGTTATTATTGAGTTGTAAGGACTCTTTATATATTGTAGGTACAAATGTTTTAGCCATACAATTTGTAACTAATTTCTCCCACCAGTGGGTTCTCTTTTCGCCTTGTTGATAGTGTCCTGTGAAGCACAAAAGTTTTGAACTTTGATGAAGTTCAGTTTATCTTTTTTTCCCTTTTGTGCCTTGTGCTTTCTGAGCTTTTTTAAAAGATCTTATTTATTTGTTTGTTTGTTTACTTATTTATTTACTTAGAGACAGAGAGGGGAAGGGAGGGAGAAAGAGAAGGAGAGAAACATCAGTGTGAGGGAAACACTGATCTGGCTGCCTCTTGCACATGAACCAGCTGGGGACTGGCCTGCAACCCAGGCATGCGCCCTGACCCCTGAATCCGACCAGCGACCTTTCCCTCTGCGGGAGGATGTTCAACCAAGTGAGCCATGTCGGCCAGGGCTCTGAGCTTGTTTCTGAACCGTCGGGACTTCAGAGCTCCAGCTCATTTCCCGGTGCAGAATTCATGCTGAGAGGCGGTGGCCACTCAGTCATGCGTTTGGGCTCTGGAGCCAGGCGGCCAGCACTGAAACCCAAGCTTGACCGCAGCTGTGACCGCAGGCAAGCTCAACATACTGTGCCTCAGTTTCCTCTCTGTAAAATGGGGATAATGACTACAGTGCTGTGAGGCCCAAATACGAAAATTCACGTAAAATGCTCAAACAGTGTCTGGCACTGTAGAACTGTCGGCTCCGATTATGGGGGCGTTTGCTACAACGGTGTTGTCCTGGTTTTAGTTTTGTCGCTGTCATTACAAGTATTACTGTTGTTGTCATTGACGCTGTACTATTTTGACTCTCAAGATGAATACCCTTCCTCTCATTTGCCAGATCAGGCCACTGAGGCCCAGGCAGCATGCCCACCCATTCCTGGCACCTCTGATGTTTCTGCCCATTTCTTGTCCCCGCAGGTTTGGGGCGCCCGCCCCCAACTAGTCCAAGTGGAGGGGCTGTCCCCGTCCAATGGGCCTGGCCAGGGCCCTGCGCCGCCTGAGCGGCGCCCTGGAGTCAGGGGACAACAGGGCGGGCGATGAGGAGGAGGCCGAGCCAGGGCTGTGCCGAAACGGGTGGGCGCCGGCACCCTTGCCAGTGGGACAGCGCCGCGGGCGGTTCGTCAAGAAGGACGGCCACTGCAACGTGCGATTTGTGAACCTGGGTGGCCAGGGTGCGCGTTACCTGAGCGACCTGTTCACCACGTGCGTGGACGTGCGCTGGCGCTGGATGTGCCTGCTCTTCTCCTGCTCCTTCCTCGCCTCCTGGCTGCTCTTCGGCCTGGCCTTCTGGCTCATCGCCTCGCTGCACGGCGACCTGGCCATGCCGCCGCCACCGGCACCCTGCTTCTCCCACGTGGCCAGCTTCCTGGCTGCCTTCCTCTTCGCGCTGGAGACACAGACGTCCATCGGCTACGGCGTGCGCAGCGTCACCGAGGAGTGCCCGGCCGCCGTGGCCGCCGTGGTGCTGCAGTGCATCACAGGCTGTGTGCTGGACGCCTTTGTTGTGGGTGCTGTCATGGCCAAGATGGCCAAGCCCAAGAAACGCAACGAGACGCTCGTCTTCAGCGAGAACGCCGTCGTGGCGCTGCGCGACCGCCGCCTCTGCCTCATGTGGCGCGTCGGTAACCTGCGCCGTAGCCACCTCGTTGAGGCCCACGTGCGGGCCCAGCTGCTGCAGGTGCGAGGCCACCGCCTCAGGGCGGGGCCGTGCGCTGGGTAGGGGGGAACCCAGAGGCATTGTGGGAGATGTAGGCCTGAGGGCGAGATGTGCCTCGACCCGGAAGGGTGTGTGGACTACAATTCCCAGCAGTCTCAGACAGGGACCTTCCAGCTCCACCTGTGGCCTGTGCTTGAGTCCAGCCAGGAACTGTCGTACATGTGAACCCAAATCCCATTGGCTCCTGGGTTAGTGGCTCCCTCCCATGCTCGGCAAAAGGCACTTTAGTGTTTCTAGAATTGTGGTCAAACTGCCCAAATTCTAGGACTAGCTGTCCTCATCCATGTAGGCACTTAACCTTGGGCTGAGGTTGGACTGGGGTGAGAGGAGACAGGGTAGTGGTGGGAACTGTAGCCACCAGCAGTGCCTGGAGTCTGTGGGAGACAGATAGGTGGGGGAGAATGGGTCTCTCCGCGCCCCCTACCCCCGCCCTCCGTCACCTGGGAGGGATATTGTCTATCCCAGAGGTCTGTGGCATGCTGATGTGGCCGGGTAGGTGGGGGAAAACTGCCAGTGCCTGGCTTGTGGACCCTTTGCCCTCACTCCCGCCACACACAAACACCCTTTTATAGGAGGGGATGCGGGGCTCCGGCTGCGCTGCGGGTGGGTGGAGGCGCGGAGAGCCCAGAGGAGAGCCCAGAGGCCTGCCCGGAGCACAGGATGTGGGGCCCAGATTGTCATCCAGCTTTATCTTTCTCTGTCCCCTTACTGAAAGCCACTTTTCTTTTCCTCTTCCCCTCCAATTGCTGCTTGGACGTCATTCATACCATCTGTTTTGTTATGCAAATGCCACTCTGTCCCTGTCTTCCCCTCTCCCTTAACTGTCCCTCGGGTTTCTAACCCCAAACCCTCTGAGCCTCTGTCCCTCTCTCTTTATCTCTGGGCCCCTGTCTCCTCTTTCTCTGGACTGCATCCTCCTCCCCCGGGGGCCTTTATCCCCCTCTCTCTGGGACTCTGTCCCCTCCCCCCATGCTTCTGGCCTCCTTTCCCTCTGGGTCACCATCCCCCTCTCTGGGTTCCTCTACTTACTCCACCCTCACCCCTGCTGGTCTCCTCTTTCTCTGCATCTCTGCTCCTTTCTGTCGCCCTCTGTGGCTCCTTCCGTCTCCATGCTCCCGCTGTCTGTCTTTGGCCCCTTGTGTCCCGCTGCAGCCCCGTGTGACTCCAGAAGGTGAGTACATACCGCTGGACCACCAGGACGTGGATGTAGGCTTCGATGGCGGCACCGACCGCATCTTCCTCGTATCGCCCATCACCATCGTGCATGAGATCGACGCCTCCAGTCCGCTCTACGAACTCGGACGTGCTGAGCTGGCCCGGGCTGACTTTGAGCTAGTGGTCATCCTTGAGGGCATGGTCGAGGCCACAGCTATGACCACACAGTGTCGCTCTTCGTATCTCCCCGGGGAGCTGCTCTGGGGCCATCGCTTTGAGCCGGTCCTCTTTCAGCGCGGCTCCCAGTACGAGGTGGACTATCGCCACTTCCATCGCACTTACGAAGTCCCAGGAACACCAGTCTGTAGCGCCAAGGAGCTGGATGAGCGGGCGGAGCGGGGCTGCCACAGCCCCAAGTCCAGCTTTCCCAGCTCTCTGGCTGCGTTTTGTTATGAGAATGAACTTGCTCTGAGCTGCTGCCAGGAGGAGGAGGAAGGAGCCGACGAGGAGGACGAGGTGGAGGCAGAAGATGGGGCTGCCAGCTCCCGAGCACTCACACCAACCCTGGCACTGCCTCTGCCCCCATGACGCCAGCCGGTGTCCCCCCCCCCCAATTGGTATCCCCTTCCCAGAGGTAGCCCGGTGGAGAGATCGGGCCCTCCCCTGGGATGGGGCCAGGTGTTTTCCAAGACCGCCAGGCCTGCTGGATCAATTACTAGCCGGTAAACCATGCCTAGTGGCCCCACCGTGGGCAGACTGGATCTTAATTCCTCTGCGTTCTGTGCGCCTCCCTGAGACCCCTTAATCAGCCAGATTCCTGAGTCTCACCAGAATTCTGGACCACCCAAGAGGCGAAGACTAGTGGTTCTGGATTCTTCTATGTGGCTGGCTTGGGTTGTCGGGCAGGGTCAGGAATCAATGGCGTAGACTGCCTCTGGGGGAGGAAGTCAGCAGTACTGGAGCAGCGACAGAGATCAAGAGTTCACAGGTCTGGACCGACCTGAGGTTGAAGGGCAGTTGCCTCGAGCTCAGCCGACCACGTAGCACGAGCACGCCATTTCTTCTCGACCACCTAAGGAGGGAAAGCGACGGAATGCTCCAAGAGTGCAGGGCCATCGCGATTGACCAAAGATAGGGAATGTTGACTACGAGTCAGGAACAGAAAGCCCATGCTGTGAGATTGCGTGAATCTGGATTGACCGCAGAGACTAGCACTGGCAGTTCGAGAACAGGTCTGACCAGGACAGTAGAAGTCCAGACACTGAAGAGCTACGTTTCTAGAATGCACAAAACAACGGAGAGTCTGTGGGTCTAGAGGACTAAAGCAATAGATGGGGAGTTCCTGATGCAGCTCCAGACCACTGGCTGTAGAGCATCGAAGCAAGGGGGATCTTCAGTGCTTTTAAATGATCCACAGCTTTGTTTTTCTTCCAAGTGCCATTCTAGAATGTCCAAAGGATTCGAGATTCTGTGGCTCTAGATGAATCACAGAGTCCGGGAGGGAGTGGTGATTCTAGATGACTCCTTTGTCGTTCTGTAATGCCAAAAGGAACCCAGGCTTCAGGGATCTGGAGTCATCCATTATCAAAACCTGGAAGTTCTAGGGGGTGGACTGAGCCCTTGACATGCAGCATTGCCGGGCTGACCCAGAAGGTGAGGGCCTGGGCAAGGCCCTGGGGGTAACAGGGCTAGTTATTGGGCAAGGGGTGGGAGAGGCCCGAGCCTGGTGAGTCTGCAGTGCTCTGGAATCCTGCACCTAGTGATACGTGTCTGTTTCTTAAAGACGTTAAAATATGTGTATTATATAAATATAAATACAGATATCTATCTATGTCTTTCCCATGGTTCTTACAGAAGGGTTAGAAATGGAGGTGGAGCTCATTGGAACGGAGTCTAGTATGAGGATTTAGGAAGCTTTGCTCTGAATCCCAGCTCCGCTCAAGTACTGTGTGACCTTGGGTAAATCACTCCTCTTTCCTTGCCTTGGTTTCCTCATCTGTAAAAATGGGGCATTGGAACTTGAACTCTCTAAGGGCCTTTCCAGCAAGATGATTCTCCACTTCACTGAGGGTGAAGCAGGGCTGAGGAGCTTAGGGGTTTCCCTGCTCTCCCTGGTGCCAGAACGAACAGTCTTCCAGGGGCAGCGGCGATGGGAGATGCTCTTGGAGGCCTGCTCTGAACTTGTATGCCTGAATGACAGAGCAGGCAAGCTGCAGTGTGGGCCGTGGTGAAGGGCCAGAATTGC
Source organism: Tonatia bakeri (assembly GCA_004024845.1). NCBI lineage: Eukaryota > Metazoa > Chordata > Mammalia > Chiroptera > Phyllostomidae > Tonatia > Tonatia bakeri. The sequence continues at coordinate 25,709 of PVIA01007659.1, read as the reverse complement.
CTCCTCCCTGGCCTTGCTGAGGGGACAGGGGAAGGAGGTAGCTGTGGTTGCCAGCGGTAAGTGTGTTTAGGGGGAGACTTGTCCCCCAGATTAAACCACTGGGAGCCCCAGTGCTATTTCTGTGACTGTGCCTCTGGACCTGGCCTTTCCCCATGCTTCTATCTGCCTAAGTGCCCAGCAGGCAGGGAGCCAGCCGCAGAAAGAACCAGTCCCAGGGAGGATATGTTCCCACCCCCAGTGTCCCAGGATGGAGGGCAGGCACTGCATGGCCTGTCAGCCTGCCCAAGTGCTGCACCAACCCAGGTCCCCCCTTCTGGGTCCCCCACCTCTCTTTATCCTTCAGAATCCCCATGTAATCACCGGATGGGATTAATTAGCTGGCTGCTCTCCCAGCTCAGGGTGTCTGGGGTAGACACCAAAGGCAATGGAATTAGGGATGGAGAAAGATGTTAGGTGTGAGGTGAGGGCAAGGTTCTGTTCGGAAAGAGAGTGGGGTCAGGGCCAGCACAGCCTGGTTTCCAATGGGGAGGGCAGGCCCTGGGCCACATATAAAGGTCAGTGAGGAGATTAGGAAACTCCATGTCTAATCTGTCAGCTTAACCAGGTCCAAGCCCTAAATCTGTCCCCAACTGCCCAGCCCAGGGACGGCGAATGAGGACGAGGCCCAGACACCACCTCAGACCCAATTAGGGACCTGCTCTCGACAGGGTGCCCAAGTTCTCCATTCTGGCGAGGGTCCTGCACCTGCTTTGGCTACAAGAAATGGGAGTGAGAGGCTGCGGTGGGGTTAGGACCCCTGATGCAGGAGGACTCTGAGAAGAGGAAGTGTAAGAAGAGTGGGAGTGTGAGAGGAGGGGTAAACCTCAAGCGAGGCGAGCTGGGGAGGAGGGAAAGGACTCTGAGAAGGTAGGAGGGTGCTGAGGAAAGGGGAGTTGTCCTGGAGGGGGGGAGATGCTAAAATAAGGGGAGGAGTTCTATGAGGAGAGGGAGGGGCTTGAGGTACCGAGGGCCAGAAAGGCCAGAGCCTGAGCTTTCACTATATTTGGCCTGTCCCTACTGTCCCATTCTCCTTGACAGATGCCAAAATAGCGTAACACTTCAAAGAAAGAGTAAGTCTTTGTTCCACCACTTCTTAACTCTGAAGAGGCCGGGGTAGATAGGATGATGGGAAGGGGTAAGAAAAGGTCTGCAGATCAGAGAAACCAGAAGCCGGAGAAAGGAGGCTGAAGCAAGGTGAGCCAAAGATGCTCCCAGTTGCATGGCAACCGCTGTGGTCAAAAGGCAGCTTGATCGTTAGGAGGTGTGGCTCACGGGAACAACTCCCAGCTGTGGCCCTGCCCTCTGGCAACAAGACTATCAAAGTACCGAACCCCAGCAACGTATAACTAGCAGCCGGGCTCGGCTGAACTAGTATCCAAGTGTCCATAGGTCTGACACGGGAGCAGGCCTCTACGCTTCAGCGTAGTCCCACCTCCGTCCAATTCTTTTCCGAGGCTTATCTTAGACGCGCAAGCGTGCCAAGAGCGGACTTCTTTTGTTTCGGAGGCGGTGCCCAGCTCCCGGCCCGCATTCCGATTGGCCCCACAGACCGTCTTCCTCAGGGCGGACCCGGCTACGTCGGCTCCTTGAGCGCTTATTGGCCCTGGAGAACGGTCTTTTGGTGCCGAGGGCGGAGCAAACGAGAGGGTCCGCAGTGGATTGGACGGTGTCAAAACGAGGGGCGGTCCCTACTGGCGGGGCGGTTGGGAGGCGAAGGGAGAGTCTTTTCAGCGCTGAGGACTGGCGCTGAGGAGGCGGCGGTGGCTCCTGGGGCGTTTGAACGGGCTCAACCGAGCCCGCGGGCCAACGCGGATCCAGGCCCGACTGGCGGGACCGCCCCGGACTCCCCGCGGGCCTTCCTCGCCGCCATGGAGGACGGTGTCTACGGTAGGTCGGTGAGGGGTGGGGCCGGCTAGATGCGGATGGAGCCCTTGGTACCGAACGTTCCACCGCGAACGTTTCTGTTGGCTCGCGCTTCACGGAGCTGTTCGGCCCCGTCGTCGCTGCCTCGCTTTTGTGGGGCACGGGATGGGCTTCCGGCGGGGCCGGAGAGCGGGGCGTTCCAGGCCATTGTTTGGGCCGATCCTGTTTCCGGTGGCGGCGGGAGGGGGCGGGATGGAGCGGTGGAGTCGAGGAGGCCGGGCGAAACCATTCCCCATTGAGGGGCCGGGCGAGCCCAGTGCCTGCTGGGAGCAGGGAGGGGGGATTGTGGGGGCGGCGGGGTGAGAGAGAAATTTGGGGTCTACAGAGACCACACTAAGACCGTGGCCTTTGCTGCCCCGCCCCCTTCCCCAACTCTTAACAAGCTGTTATCAGCTTCCCCCGCCATAGTTACTTTTCACGGACCCAGGCGTCCTGGCACCCAGGCCTCCAGCTACACCCCCAGGAAAGAAGCAGAAATACAGGGCCTCAGCCCCCTTTCCAAGTAATCAACCAAGAGTTCAGGCTTCCAGCCCATTCTTCCCCAGACCTAAAGGGTTCCGGCCCCTAGTCCCTTTTCCTGGCAGACATAGCAGGCCCAACCTTGATCTTCATCCTCCCCCTGAACCTAGGAGTCATGTCCTCCCAGCGCTGTAATTCCCCAGATTACAGGAAAACAGGCTCCCAGTCCCCAGAAGTGACCTCCAACCCCTGCCCCCCAGAGCCCCCAGACCTGACCCCAGAGGAGCGGATGGAGCTGGAGAACATCCGGCGGCGGAAGCAGGAGCTGCTGGTGGAGATCCAGCGCCTGCGGGAGGAGCTCAGTGAAGCGATGAGCGAGGTGGAGGGTCTGGAGGCCAATGAGGGCAGGTGAGGGCAGGGGTGGGGAACCTGGAGGTCACCAGGCCAGAGCCAGGGACACCCAGGCACTGACACCCCCATCCCCTGTTCTGTCATGCAGTAAGACCTTGCAGCGGAACCGGAAGATGGCAATGGGCAGGAAGAAGTTCAACATGGACCCCAAGAAGGTGATTGGGGCCACAAGGCTGGGGTCAGCCAGGCAGACCTCCCAACGCGGTTTCTGGCACCTAGAGGTTCCAGAAGCGTGATGGTGAAAGGCCTGCTTTAGGTGGACAGACTTGGTCCCAATCCCTGGAATTAGATAGTGTCCGTCTGCTCTCTGAATACTGACCAAGCTCTCCAGCCTCCTGACCTTTGCCTGTGCCATGCCCTCTGCCTGGGAAATGCTCTTTTCCCCCTTTGTTCATATTTCTGGACCCGCTTGGTGCCACCTAGAGTTTCAGAAGGAGCTCCTGACGTGCACAAAGGAGGGTTGGCCACCGCCATCAAAGGGAGGGACAACAGCTGTGGACACTCAGCGGAGCCCTCGCAGTACTTGAAGGACTGCTGTTTACTAAGTTTCTCGCTTTATTCTTCCTGCCCCAAGCAATGTAGTTTGTTCATTCATTCAGCAAACATCCACTGAGCTCCTGCTCTGGGTGCTGGAATTAACCAGGCAAAGGCAGAGGGAACTGTAGGTACAAAGGCCATGAGGTGAGAGGGATGGTATTTAAAGACCGGGGAGAAGCTTGCAAATGACACGTGGCCCTGCTCTGGTGGCACAGGGGTGGGTTGGCTGCTGAGGTTTCTGGGCAGGTGGTGGGAATCGTGGTCTGGGCACCTTAGCGCTGAGGCCTGGTCCCCGCCCACCAGGGGATCCAGTTTTTGGTGGAGAACGAACTTCTGCAGAACACACCCGAGGAGATCGCCCGCTTCCTGTACAAGGGCGAGGGCCTGAACAAGACGGCCATCGGGGACTACCTGGGGGAGAGGTGAGGTCTGAGCAGCCCCTCTGCGCCTCCCCCGGCCCCGCACCAACTCCTGCCTACACTGCCAGCCCCTCTCCCGAGGAGAGGCCGTCATAGACTAGCCTTCCAACTGGGCTGTGACAGGGCGGACTGACCCAGGGGTCTGGGGAACCTGGGGACTGTCTGTGAGCATCTTGCAGGGTGAGGACTGTCCAAGGACATCTGGGAAATGGGGGGGCCATCCATTCATGACTGGGGACAGCAGAGGAAACCTGTGTTGTGGGAGTGTGAGAACCACGTGTAGACAGCCAGTGCACATGGGAACTGTGGACAGTTAGGGAGTATGGGGATCACTGGGGTCCCATGGAGGTCTGGGAGCGTGAGGACCTCTGTGGACTTGGGTGCATATGGGGACCATTTACACATGTAGGGTGCATGAGACTGGATGTGAGGATCGTAGGGGACCGTCTGCGGGCGTTGGGGATGTGGGGACTGTCCAGACACCTAAGGTGCGTGGGACCTTCGATGAAGTCTGGAAAACTTGGGGGCCATCTGTGAGCATCTGGGGTGTGTGGAGACCGTCTGAACATCTAAGTGCACAGGACCATCTGTGAATGTCTAGGGTGCTTGGGGATTGTGTGGACAGCTAGGGTGTGTGGAACTTCCTCGACATCTCAGTATATGGAAACTGTTGATGTCCAGGAACCTTCTGTGGGCATCTGGGGTAGGTGGGGGGCCCTCTGGAGGTCCATGGGGACTGTCTGTGGATAGCCGGAATGTGTGGAGACTGTCTTTGGACATCTGGTATTTGGGGAATCGTTTTGTAGGCATCTGGAGTACAGGGCCTGTCCGTGGATGTCGGGGGATTGGGGGCCATCTGTGGATGTCTGAGGAACCTGGGGTTTACCTGAGAGACATGGAAGTAGGCAGAGCACACGTTCGCTGCATCTCTCCCAGTGGTACAAAGGGCCAGCCAAACCAGGATTCTTGCCACAGATGGGCCTCCCAGGAGCGTGTTCTGAGTGTCCATGCCCTGGTGCCAGGCCTGTGACAAGGCCAGGGCAAAACTGCTACCCACCACGGAGGCCGCTGTGGTGCAGAAGTGGTGACAGAGCCTCCCCAATGCTTTGTCCCCTCGCCAAGCTCCTTTTTGTGAGTTACTTTGTCCCCATCCTCCCAGGGAAGAGCTGAACCTGGCCGTGCTCCACGCGTTTGTGGATCTGCATGAGTTCACCGACCTCAATCTGGTGCAGGCCCTCAGGTGAGAGGTGCTGGGTTGGAGGGGCAGGAATGTACCTGTCAGGCCTTTCTTTACAAGTGGTGATGCCTACTGAAAACAAAAACAGAAACAAAAATTAGGGAATTGGTTGCCTCATGTAACACAAAAGCCCGTGGTAAAACCTTCAGGCATAGCTGTATGCAGGTGCTCAAATGGTGTCAGGTCAGCTTTCTCTGTCTCTTGGTTGTGTTCACCACTGTGTTGATGTTGCCCTCTGGAGGCCCTCCTGCCAGATGATATCAAGCCTCAGGCAACCTCTAGGCCTGTTTGCAACCTTAGCAGAAAGAGCGCTTTCCTTAAATGCACTGCAAGTCCCATAGTTCGTGCTCATTGGTCAGGTTGGATCATGTGTCTGTACTTGAAGCAGCTTCTAAGGCTGCAAGGTTTGCTGGTCTTACTGACTGGTTCCTAACACGGGGGCTGAGTGTGGGAAGGGGATCTGTCTGGCCTGGCAGCCACAGCAGCCCCTCTCTAACCCAGGCAATTTCTGTGGAGCTTCCGCCTCCCTGGAGAGGCCCAGAAGATTGACCGGATGATGGAAGCCTTTGCCCAGCGATACTGCCTGTGCAACCCCGGGGTTTTCCAGTCCACAGGTGGGGGCCTGACTCGGGGGGCTCAGGGAGGACTCGCTGGGGGCCTAGATTCCTGGGGCCTCGGGGTAGGAGGCAGGGGCACCCCTGTGCCTGTGTCGTCACCGCCTGACTGTGCCGCAGACACCTGCTATGTGCTGTCCTTCGCCGTGATCATGCTGAACACCAGCCTGCACAATCCCAACGTCCGGGACAAGCCGGGCCTGGAGCGCTTCGTGGCCATGAACCGGGGCATCAACGAGGGCGGGGACCTGCCTGAGGAGCTGCTCAGGGTCAGACCCCCTCTCCCGGGCCCACAGTGCAGCAGCCCTGTCCTCCTCCTGCTACAGGCGGTCTCCCTGCGCCCAGCTGTCCACCTGGGGTACCGCCTTCCCATGGACACCCTGTCTTTCCTTGCTCTCTCTGGCTACCTCTTTGTTTCTCTGTCTTTCTGGTCCTCTGACTTTTGGAGTCTTGGTCCATCTCTTCCTCCACCTCTCCATTTCTGTCTTTAAAAACTTAACAGCTGCTCGCAGCTGTGTCTGTTTTCTTTCCATCTTTCCTGTCTCTCCTTTCTCTCCTCCTGGGGGCTCCTTCCACTCCTCTGCCTTCCACTTCCCTTTCCTCCCCAGCCTCCTCCCTCCCTCTCCCCCCATGGGCTGTCCCACCCGTGGCCTCATCACCTCCCCACCACCAAGTAGCCCCGGGAGGGTCCCCAGAGTCTGGAGTTACTGACCAGGCCCTCGACCCCCAGAACCTCTATGACAGCATCCGAAATGAGCCCTTCAAGATCCCGGAGGACGATGGGAATGATCTGACTCACACCTTCTTCAACCCGGACCGGGAGGGCTGGCTCCTTAAGCTGGGTACGTCCCCTCCTGACCCTGCTGGCTGCCTCTGCAGGTGGGATTCAGTGGGCCTGGGCTCTGGACTCAGCTTCCACATACATCTGCTGTGTGACCTTAGGCAAGTGACTCAACCTCTCTGGACCTGTTTCCACATTTGACTAGTGAGGCTGAAAAGATCGGGCCTGCGTGCTGGGCCCAGGCCCAGGGCCCAGCATAGAGTGGATCCATAGACATTTGTGGGTGAGGAGAAGGGGCTCGAGCACCGACTACATGCCAGGCTCTCTGCTTAGGAGTAGGGTTCCTGGCCAGGATGGGAGGGTTGGGGTGGCACCAGCAAAGTCAGTCAATGGGTCATGCAAGGGCCTCTTTCTGAGGAGTGGTCTCAGTCCTGGCTGCACAGGGCTGTGAAGCCGGGCACCAGGGCAGGAGAGCCGTCAGTCAGGTTGAAAGCTCCCTAGGCGATCTGGATGCAGCACCAGGGCTGAGAGCACCCGTTGGCCTGAAGCTGCGCCTGGTAATGGGAGGCCCCACGGGAGTGTTCGCTGTGGCTTTTTAATGGAGAAGCCACGAGTGGCTGCTCTGGGAGACAGACTGGCAAGGAACCACAGCCCAGTGGGGACAGCCAGGGCATTGGGGTTTGGGCGCAGTGTGGGACCAGGACAGAGCCTTGCTCTTCTGTGTCCCTCCCCGCGCCTGGGATTGTCCTCTGAAGCCAGGGCGTCCTTCTCCAGCACCTGCAGCAGGGCCCTTCCCGGGGGCATGTAAAAATGCAGATCCCCTCTTCCAGCCAACATGCTGGGCAGAGGGGCTCCTGGGGATGGTGCAGGCACAGCCAGGCCGGTGGTCCCCGAAGTGAGGGCCAGGGCGTTCTGAGGGGGGAGAGGCAACAACGTCACCAGGAGTGGATTCCCCTCCTAGCCACCCCCATCTGCAGGAATCCTTCCCGGTACCCAGATGAGGGCGTCCAGGCTCGCTCACAGTCCAGCAGCCAGAGGGCAGAGGTGGCCTTGGACCCAGATCTCTGACTCGAGCATTTATCTTTCCTTTGTGGCCATCAGGGAAAAAAGGCGCCTCTTAAAACACTGAAATACAGGAAAGGGAGTCTGGTGGCAGCTGTTTTCACAATGACAGTTAACAGGTGGTTAACAGAGGCGGTGTTACCCGTACGGTTTAACCCTGCATCACAGGGAACACAGAAGCAGGAAGGTGGCCTAACGGGGCAAGAAAGAGACTGTCCTGAGGTCACACAGCCAGCTTGTGTGGGAGCTGACGCAGGTCCCCAAGCCCACCTTGGGCCAAGGACGGGGGTTTCGGCTTCTCCCTTGTGGAGATGCCCCCCAGGGGAGAGCCATGCCCACCACAGTGGCGGAGGACCCTCAGGCCCAGGACCGGTCTGGGGGGCGGGCTGGGTTGGGCGCTGGTGGAAGAGGTGCTCCCGGCCGCTCCGCTGGGGCTCAGGGCCTTCCGCGTCCCCTGGAGGGAGAGGGCCTGGCCGACCCTCCCTAGTGTGGATGTAACTGGTTTTCTTCCCTCTCTCTCCCTCCCTCCCTCCTTCCCTCTCTGCGTGTCTCTCTTCGCTGTCTCTGTCTCTCCGCCCTGCCCCCTGCGCATACCTCCCCTCGCCCGCCTATTTCTGTCGCCTGCGGCTCTCGGGGGCACCCCATTCTTCTGCCTTCCCTTCTCGCCTGGTCCTGCCTGCTTTCTTGCTGTCTGCCCCAGGAGGTAGGTACACGGCCGTCCTAGCTCCCCGCCACCACGAGGGGAGGGGGCTCAGACTCCCGGGCCCTGGGCTGACAGGCGTAGAAAGCGTGAAGCCCCACGAAGGGGGTGGACCGCCGGGGCCGAGCCCGCCTGCCCCTGCTTGTCTGTCTCTTCCGGCAAATCGCTTGGTCCCAGGCCCCGCCTCCCCGCCTCCCGCACTTGCTCTGCCTCTCACTCCCTCCGCGCAGCCAGAGGCCCTGTCCCCAGTGCTGAGCCCGGGCACCCTCCCACCCCTTCCCTTTCAGGGGGCCGGGTGAAGACGTGGAAGCGGCGCTGGTTCATCCTGACGGACAACTGCCTCTACTATTTTGAGTACACGACGGTGAGCGGAGCTGAGCTGCACTCTGGGTGCCAGGGGCCTGAGGGAGCTCTCCCCGGCAGAGGGAGTGTGGGCGGGGGTGAGGCCGGTGGTCTGAGACCTGCCCGACCGTGCCTTTTCAGGACAAGGAGCCCCGAGGGATCATCCCCCTGGAGAACCTGAGCATCCGAGAAGTGGACGACCCCCGGAAACCAGTAAGACCCTCCCGTACCCCTTCCTGCTGCAGCGGGGCCCTGCTGGCCTTCAGGCCGGCTCTGACCTGCCACGCCTCCCTTTCGGTGTCTCCCCAGAACTGCTTCGAACTTTATATCCCCAACAACAAGGGGCAGCTCATCAAAGCCTGCAAAACGGAGGCGGATGGCCGAGTGGTGGAGGGGAACCACATGGTGTACCGCATCTCGGCCCCCACGCAGGAGGAGAAGGACGAGTGGATCAAGTCCATCCAGTGAGCCTGGGCTCCGGGGACCTTGGGGAGGGAGGGTGCCAGGGGCCCAGATCCCTCCGCCCTCACCCTGAGGCCCCTCCCATTCCGCAGGGCCGCAGTGAGCGTGGACCCCTTCTATGAGATGCTGGCGGCCAGGAAGAAGCGCATTTCTGTCAAGAAGAAGCAGGAGCAGCCCTGACCCTTTGTCCCCAGCCCGTTATTTATTACTGAGCACCCCCGCCCAGGCGGCCGGCCCCCTGGGACATGGCGCTATGGATCCTGGTTCCCTCTTTGGAAAATGCACCACCTCTAGTTCCTCTCATTATTTGTAATTAACACACTGTTGGTAATCTTATTAATTATTGAAGCACTCACAGCCTGCTGACCCCCTCATTTCTTGGGGTTGACAGAGTTGATGTGCTTGGAGGCAGCCAGCCGGCCCCATCTGTGACTGACTGCGACCAGGGCCAGGAGTGCTGGGCTCTGCTGGGGGCTGTCAGTACACGAGAGAAGTGCTGTCAAGCGGGTAGCCCCACGGGGTCCCCTTCACGGCAGCCCAGTTCTGGTTTTGCCCCACGCTTGCAGAGACTGGGCAGGAGGAGGCGGTGAACAAGGCCAGAGTTAGAGTTGCACTGGATCATGGGCATTCCCAGATGAGGGCTTGCGTTGACCACACACACACTCATCCCCCCCAGCCTGGCTGCTGCTGGCCCCTGCCTCTGCCCTCATGGGGCTTGTGGCCTTTGATAGGTGGCAAATAATAGCTGATGGGGTTGTGAGCTGGGCTCGTGCTGGTGGGGAAGCCGGAGAGCTGGAGGGGCTATGAAGGGGACCCACTCTGGGAAGGATGAAGTGGGAGAAAAAGGAAGAGGCCTGGTATTGGGCACAGCAGGTGGGGAGGCCTTGCTCTTGGGATCTCCTTGGGTCCCTGCAAGAGGCTGCTGGAGTGGGGAGGGCTGGGAGGGCTGGAAAGCCACCGGGATCATCCTCCTTGGGAACACATGTTACACCAGGAATATCACTGAGAACCTGTGTTTTCATGACGTCCCATTTGCTAAGAATCACAGCCTTCAAAGTGTAAGAACTGCATTCTTCGAGCGTGGCCCTGAGCCCCAGGTCTGGTCCTGACTGCTTGGGGCATGTGTGTGCCCCACGGGGGAAAGAGATAGGTTGGCAAATAGGGAGACCCCATGGCACTGTATGCCCAGATGTGCAACTGGGGAGACAAGGGAAACCGCATCTCTGGCAGGCCCCGGGACTCAAACCCAGCCAGAATGGAAGCCCCGCCCCCGGGCATGTCGCGTGCAGTTCTTCCCGCACGCTGTGTCCTCCTGAAGTTGAATCCGTAATTGTTGAGTACTCACGGTGGAGTGCGGAGTGTCTGGGATCTTGGGCCTTGGTCCTGGCCCATCCCGTGGTCACGGGCATCTGTCCCCGTGCAGGGTTCCGGAGTGCAGTAACACTGACATTCTCCTAGGTGGCGCGCCCCTCTCCTGTGAGAGCGTTGGACTACAATTCCCGGTAATATGTGCAGTGCCGGGTGCACCAATGACAGGAAAGCTGTTCTCAAGGTCTCCTGGGAGTTGTAGTTTCTCAGGACAACCGTCGGATTCACCACATCCTGGTCCCCAACTCTTGCGTAGTTTAGAAAAAAGCCCTGACAGCTTCCACCCCCAGGGGCTGATGGGGAGTGGAGTTTCCAACTCCTCTGAAAGGTTGCACAGAAATGGAGTCATCAACCCAAGAAGGTCCTGGTAAATAAGGTCCTTGAGCAAATAAAGGGTACCATCACTACCTCACCCTATCCTGCGCCCCTCCGTGGAATGAATCCGTAGGTACTGAGTGCCTGCTAGTGGGGAAGTGCCTGGCTCAGTGGAGGTGCCCTGGAGAATACCTTCAGGGCTAAAGGAACAGGAAGGCAGAGGCAGGAAAGGGCGCAGTGTGTTGGACTGACAGCAGAGCAGTATGCCTGTATGGTGGTGGGGGGGGGGGG
>PVIA01007658.1:26673-80731 GCA_004024845.1 Tonatia bakeri | reverse complement strand
GGTCTCTGTCTCTGTCCCTGCTTCTCTCTCTCCCCCTGTTTTTGTTCTTTGTGGAAGGAATAGACTCAACCAAAGTTAAGGGGGAAAGGAGGTGGGATAGCTCATATCACTGAAAGGAAAGCTAAGCCCTGGACCCCAGGAAGGACGGGAAGGGAGCTGCTCTGGGGGTCTAGGAGCAAGAAAAATGGACACCTCTTCAGGGCACTGTCACTGGGGTGAGTCAGCTCCGGCCACTTCCCAGCCTCGAGTCTGTCTGCGGAAGGTTCTCACTCCTACGCCAGGGGCCCCGCTGGGCTTGGCATGGACCAGGTGCCAGCAGTGCTGGAGGAGGGACAGGGCCCTTGCATGGACATTCCCAGTGAAACTGCACAAAATGATGAAGATACCCCAAGAAGCTATTGGGGGGGGCTCTGACCGGAGGAAAGGGACACAGCTGCCCCCAGGTAAAAGCCACAGGTGTGCACCTCCTCCCCCCCCCCCCGTCCCAGGTTTGCACAGGGCTCTCTGGAGCTTCTAAAGCTGGTTGAAAGGCATTCCTTGGGGGAGGTAAGATGTGAGCATGAACGAATGTGATCGGGCCACCTGATTAACTCATCGCTACTCTCTCACACCTGGCAGGGTCCCAAAGCGATGCCACAGAAGGCGGAGCAGGATGGGGATGGGGGGAGGAAGAGTAAAACAGGACCTCACCTTTCAGACTGATGAGGGGTGAGGGCGGGGTGGAGGAAGGCAGGTCCACACTGCCAAAGTGCTTTTTCTGTGCCAGGAATGGCTCTGCATCTTAGCTTGTTTATTCCTGGCCACAACCCTGCAAAGCACTCCGTCATCACCCCTCTGTTATTGCCAAGGAGGCTGAGGCCCAGCGAGGCTGGGGAATGAGCCCAGGGCCGCCCAGCCAGTAAATGATGGAGGAGGTTTCAAACCGGGGCAGCCCAGCTCCAGGGCCCGTGCTGACCCTGCCCCTACACAGCTCCACCAGCGCCGTGCTTGGGAAGGGGACTGCAATTCGAGTCAAGTCCTGCAGTACATCGAGTGTCCCTTATGAGAATCTAATCTTGGATTTAACAACTAGGTTGACTTTTCTCATCTTGAGGGCAAATACAGTCTCTATGCAGAATATTTGAAAAACCCAAAAGTGCACAAAGGAAGAAAAAATAGAGGCACCTTAAAACAACTATCGATGCAAATTTGTATTTCTTTTGAATGGGTGGGGGGCCCTGCACATTAGTTTTGGAGGCCAGCTTCTCCCAGGTGACAGCCCGTCACCCTCAGGCCCACCGTAGTTAGAGCCGGCGCACCTTTTCCCACAGTGCGGAGGACCCATTCTTTGTCCCCTGTGGTTGCATCATTGTGTCATTTCCGGGGGTCTGCGAGCACAGATCTAGAGACGCTGCTGGGGGTCCGCTCAGATCCCTTCTCGCCATCTCTGCGCCTGCCGTCCTGGCTTCTGGGGGCTCCTGTTTCTGGGGCTTTGCACCTGGGACTCTCAGTTACTCTGAGACTGCTGGAGCCACTTGGCTCGCAGGGTCGAAGAGCTTGGGGTTTCCATCCTCAGCGGGGAGTCTGCATCCCCCACTTCCCTCCCTAGGGCAGACCTCAGCCCATGAGTGTTGGCGCGGGGGTGCCCAAGCCCAGCTCCCTTCGCTCGGAGGAAACTCGGACCCACTCCAGCTTCCTCTCTGGCGACGATACCCAGTAGCATAGAGCAAAAGGGCGTTGCACCACTTTCAAGGACACAGGTCACAGAAGACACGTTGGGTCTCTGCCTTGTGGTCTCTCTTGGATCCCTGGCTGGGCAGGTGGTGGGGCGGGGAAGCCAGCTGCCTAGTCACGAGGACACCCAAGCAGCCCTTTGGAGAGGCCAGCGTGGTGAGGAGCTGAAGCCTCCAGCCAACGCCACGAGAGTGAGGTTAGAAGCGGCCCCCCCAGGCCCTGCAGTCACACCTTCAGCTGAAAGCAGCTCCGGCTGACCTCTTCACTCAACTTAAAGAGACACGCAGCCAGAGCTGCCCAGCTAAGCCTCGGCGGAAGTCCGGAACGTTAGAAACTGTGCAATCATATCTGCTCCTTAATGTATCAAATATATCACTCTCATTATCTCAAACATTGCCGTATTTATGGTTAGCCCCTCGATTGCAGGCTCATTCACGATGCGACAAGAGCTACCAGCCGTATCTTCCTCACCAGACTCATCAGTTCCTTTCACCCAGCACGTCCCCAAAATTACTTGGCGGCAGAACCCAGCCCACTCCCGTTCCTTTTGATGGGACTCACTCCGGGAGCCGCCGATCTAACGTGACATCTCGGCCACACCCAGAGATTTTCAGTGTCTGTCACTGCTGCTGAGACCTTCTTTGTCCCCTGACAGCCGTGTCTGCGCTGGCTTAGATCAGAAGTGCGGGAGGGCATGCGTGGGTGTTTGAGCCCGTGCAGCTGTTGGCAGGCGGCCCTGTCGTCCTGTCTGCTGTGGATTTTAGTCGCTGTCGCTGTCAGAACCTGACGAGCCAGGCTGTCACGCAGCGCTGACGGAACACAGGCAGGCGGAGGAGAGATGAAGTAGTCGTCCCATGGTATCAGGTCACTGGGCAACACTTCCAAGACAGCTGGTCCTCACCTTCCCTCCACCCTGGCTGCCGGGGTGGTGATGGTAACCAGGCAATAGTCCCCTTTAGTTTACAGACTCTCGCACTTATCTTCCCAGGTGCCCAGTGGAGGATTATTCAAGGTGGTGGCGAATTATTCCCATTTTACAGATGAAGAAACTGAGGCTCTGAGTGAGGATTAAGAGTTTGTTTAAGGCACGTATCTACTGAACCCATGAGTTTCTCTCTCTGCCAGCAACTCCTGATCTTTCCTCTCACCACTGTCCCCCCACCCCACCCCCACTCCCCGGTCAGCAAACACAGTGGTCTGGGACCGGTCTGCTCGGGTTCGGAACTGGCTCGGCGACTCGGCTGTGGCGCCGTCCGCACATTTCTGGATCATTGCGGGTTGGCTGCAGATTAAATGGGAAAATGGTTGTGAGGAGCATAGACAGCGCCTTGAAGCTAATAAACATTTAATAATGTCATTATTATTAATACTCACCCTCCAGGTTTCAACGTCGACATCATTTCTTCCTGGAAGCCGTCAGTAAGGACGGCGGCTCCAGCCAGGCTGGGCCCAGGCCGCCTCTGGGCTCTTCCTGTGTAGCTCTCATCCCAGCGCCCTGTGGTTTCTCCCCCTGGCTGCAGATTAGAATCCCCTGGGAGCTTAAAAAAAAACACATCATTGCCTTGGTCTGGTGGCTCAGTTGGTTGGTGCATCATCCTGTACCCAGAAGGTTGTGGGTTTGATCCCTGGTCGGGGTGCGTGTGGGAAGCACACATTTCCCGTGATCAGTGTTTCTTTCTCCCTCTCCCTCTCTGCTTTCTCTCTCCCTAAAAGCAATAAGCACATCCTCAGGTGAGGATTAAATATACATACACTATTTGGAGGTATTTCTAGAGCCTCAGCGAGGCATTTTATCACCCCTACCTTTCCCTTGAGCCAGTGAGGAGGCTGGGGGCTGGGTGTCTGGGCCCCAGCTAGGAGGGCAACTCACCACCTCCATTTGGGACCTGAGGGAGCAAGGCATTTGCAAGTCCCCTGGGGAGGAAATGCTGTAGCCTGCTGCCTGCCCACCCACCCGCCCTCTGGCCCTCTCCCTTCCACTGGGTTCTCTTCTCAAATGAACCCACCCCGCAGTTCTGCAGGATGACCCACGATGACAACAGTGATGGCTATGGCCAACAACCTGAGTGCTCGCTGTGTTCTAGGAACTGTGCAGACTGCTAAGGGGCTAAAGGCCTTCTCCTCTCTCGTAAAAAATGCATCATCCAGGTCCCAAAGTTGTCCTTGCAGGTGTCTCCTGATTTATAGGAGCGGCAGCATTCCCGGGCAGGGGGTGGGGCTGGTTGTGAGGATTACAGAGATGCCAGTTTGCCAGTTCAGAGTTATCTCCAGACCTGTGGCCATGGAGACTGAAATTCCATCAATGCCCTGAATTCCCGTTCTTCTTCTCCTGCTCGGAGATGGTGAGGGTGGGAGGCAGGGGCTGGGAGAACATCAACTCCAGGCACAGACACCAGGGGCCAGCGGCTCAGAGGAGGGCCCTGGGCTCCACCTTTCAGGTGGGGTCAGGCTGAGGCCACCTGCTGCTCCCCACTGCTGTGGACTCCGTCTGCGGCGGCACCTGTGGGCTGAGCACTTTGCGTGACCGTGTTTAATCTCAGCCCTGCATTGCCATCATCCACGGAACACAGGCTTGCAGAGGTCAAGTGTCAAGGTCGCACGCAGCAGGGAGCAGTGGGGCTGGGGTCAGAACTCAGAGCCCCCATGGCTGCCCCTCTGCTCCCTGGTCTCACAGGCCACACCTGGCGCTGCCCTGGCCCCTGCTGGTTTCTTTGCTCACTCGCCTATTGCCCAAGACGCCTATCACACGCCCATGAGGGCTGAGACCCTCATCTTTCTTGTTCCCCTGGGCCCAGCGCTGTACCTACTACACAAGAGGCTGGGAGGGGATAGGACCAGGCACGGACCATACAGAATGGCCACCGGTCCAAAGGTAGCTGCTGGTTCTCAGAGGGACCTGCAGCAGGGGCGACGGGGAGGGAGGAGTCTATGCTTTCACATGCACGGCTCATTGCTTAAGTTTCCAGTTGTGGCAAGGACAAAGGTCAGGAGGTGACTGACATTGAAAAGACAGCTTGTCTTGCTCACAGAGCACGAGAGGCAGATGCTGGCCTGGCCACAGGGGCCACCTGGGGAAGCAGCTGGGTTGGTCAGAAGGCACAGGAAATGGTGGGAAATGTGAACAAGGGCCTGTAGGGTGGTCTCTGGGGGAAGTAGCAGGCGAGGCAGGGTCCACAGGCCTGGGAGGGGCCGGTTTGAGCCATGTCAGTGGGCTCTGGGGCACAGGGGATGACTCGGGTGTGGAGAGAGTGGCTCGAGGTACAACCGTGTGCTAAAGGTTCTGCTTGGGGTGCACGATCTGGATCGACTGCTTTTCATATAAAAAGTGTGCTCACAGGGGAGTCCTTTGCTTCCTCTAGGAATTAGCCAAGCTTGGGAAGGACAGTCCCTCCAGAGTCAGCAACGCCTAGACATCAAAGCATTGGACTAGGAAGACAGGCTTAACACAGGCTGGGTGGGACATTGGGGGCTCCTCAGAGGCTCAGGCAATGTGATTTATCAGGGGATCCTGAAGCATTTCAGTGTTTGGACCCCTGGCACCATTGTACCTGGACATACCATTGAATCGGTGCCCAGCGCAGGCACTCAGTCGATATACATTGAATTGTGGGATTGGGGGGCTGGCTGTGGACTCTCTTCACAGAATCTCAGTTATCCTTGGAGCATGGCCACGGCAATGCTGTTCCATGTGGCTGCCCTTCCCTTCCTTGCCAGGTGACCCCTGTCTGCTCACACCTAGGGGCCTGGGAGCTGGGGTTCCGTGGGTTGGCCTCCCTGCACATGCACTGACCGGCCAGCCCTCAACAAATCCAGCAGACCCCACAGCAGCCCTCGAGCCTCCCTGCCCTCCATTTCCAATAACCCCCTGGCCCAGGATACTGGGAGTACCCCCCCACCCCCAGAGCCCCACACCCTGCCAGCTCCAGGTGTTGGCTTGACTTGTTTAAGAGACTGTATTGATTTTCACATTATAATGCACAGCTTGTGAGGCACCCAGAGGAGGGGGTGGAGGAGAAGCCAGCCACTGATTCCTGGAATTTATTTCGAGACACATTAATTTGTTTCTTCCCTTCAAGGTCAAATCAAGCCATCTCCATATATCACCACTGGCAGCGGCTGGCTGGCAGGCAGTTGGGAGGAGTGGGAGGGGGGCTGCCAATAAGATTTCCCTGCGAGCCGGTCGAGGGAGTGGGCAGGCAAGCACGTTCTGCATACTGTCTCAGCCTCACCATCGAGGTGAGGGACCGGGAGCCGGGCCACTCTGTGCTTTCACTGGAGATCTCCTGGGAGGGGCCAAGCCATCGATTCTGATGACAAAGCTTGTGTCTTCAAGCTGGAAAGTCTCCACACTGCAATGAGCCGGGTTTGTAGAGTTTGAGATCGTGCCTTTGGCTTAATTTCCCAGATGACTCATGCCCAGCATTCATTCATTCATCCATTCATTCAATACGTTTTTATGATGTGGTGCCCTAAACGTCACACTTAGATGGAAGACATAGGGGTGGACAAGACAGAGAAAAAAAGCCCCTTCCCCTTTGGAGCTCACATTCTAGGGCGTATCTATGGACAAGACGTGTGTTGAGGGCAGCTGAGACTTTAATATGCATGTGTGTGTTGCAGCCAAGCCAGCACAACCCCGAGAAGTGCTTCTGAGTCGTCACGGAAGTGCGATGGATTTCACAGTGATCAGATCTGGGGCGGTGGAGCTTGAGGGGAAACCTGAGGAAACTGTGATGAGAAGGAGGTGGCCAGGCAAGGAGCTGGGGGGCAGAACGTGGGTGACCAGAGGAGTAGAAAGTGCGAAGGGCCTGGGGTGAGTGTTTGAGGGACAGAAAGGAGGCCTGTGTATAATGAGCAAGAGCAGGAGCCATGGGAGATGGGAGGTGACAGGGCCAGATCACACAGGACTTGGAAGGTGGTGGAAAGCAGTTGGGGTTTAATTTGCTCAGTGAGTTCACCCATGCACCCAGTGAATGCAGAAGGCCTTCTGTGCGCCAGGAACTGTGTTAGGAATGGGAGAGATGGTGGAGACCAACAAGACATGGTCTCAGCCTTTGAGAGATCTGTAGTCAGTCGACCAGGGAACGGTCCAGCTCTCTGGTACAGCCTTGCTCTCTTGAGATATTTACATAAAACTGGTGCATCCTCCATCCCATGCCTTGGCTGCGCGATAGGTGATGGCTCAGGAGATGCTTTCTCATGGTCCCTCCTCCCTTCAGATTCCTGCCCATGAAGAAGTCTCCTCCCCATTCTCATTGCTCTGGGTTGTCCCCCGACCACCCAGACAGAGCATCCACGGGTGCACAAGACTTCCCTAAAGTTTGGGCTGGCAGATGAGCTGTATGACACAATGGAAAGAGTTGAAAGTTGACTGTTGTGCAGCCTGTCTTAGGTTGTGGGTCCACCCACCACCTGGCACTCCTCCCTGGTCACCTCTCGGTACAGGGCAGCCCTCACCGTCCCCCTCAGCCCTAGAGACCCTGCTGGGTCAAATCCGTGTGGCCCTCCATGCCCTTGGCCTTGGCACTGCTGATAGGCAGGCTCTCCCCTCTCTCGACTTATGCTCTCACCATTCAGTGGCCCGAAACTTGTGACCTAACAGCTCTGTTTTCCTCCCTGCCTCTCCAGGCTCTCAGAGCCTACAGGAACTGTAACCCAACACCCAGCACAGTGCCTTGTACGTGTGGTAGGTGCGTGGCAACTATTTGTTGAACAAACATCAAGGCAGTATTTGCCGGAAAGGGGACCGGGCCTGGGGTGGGCCAGTCTCTGGCAGGCTGGGTGGTATGGAAACCGGAGGTTGACTGAGTCCAGGGCTCCTGCTGCCTGTCGCCGCTCAGCCAAAAAGCACAGGCAGGGACTGGATTATACTTGTGTTTTCATTAGTATCAGGTGCCAGTGATCTGAGGAGGTGGCAGGTAAAAACCTTAAATCTACTTTCCCATAAGCTTGTCAGGAGCAAGGTTCTCCAGCGGAAGGAGCGCAAGGGGCCTGGAGAGGGGCGGTCTTGGGACTGAGGCCTTGCGGGGTTTCGGTATTGTTGAACATCTTCATTGCTGGTTTCTGGAACAAGGATAGTCATTGTTCTGATAAGGATCTCAAAGCCCTCAAGTGGTGGTCTGGTTTTCGTCATCCCTGTGTTCCTGGGAGTTTCTGGAATGCAGTCCATCAGCCTCTGCATTCCTGGTGACTGGGCCTGGTGGCCGGGCCTGGTGACCGGGCGTGTGGGTTCAGGGCTGGGTTAGAAGTCCCTTCATTCATTCCTGGTTAACTGCTAACTGCAATAAAGTCTCAGTTACACAGACACATGTGGTCATTGGTTACATAGTCGGTCAGCCATCATCCAAAGCTGTAATAGAGAGAGCACAGATGGCCTTGAAAAGGATTTTAGCTCTGTTCCCCCCATTAGTGTGTACAGGGCTCTTGACTTCGTGCAGGAAAGATTTCACAGCACGGAGTCCAGGTGTCCCTGAGAGTAAGCTCATGAACACTGGGGCCAGGGAGACAAGGAGGGCTTGGAGAAAAGCAGCAGCAGGAGAGAGCCTGTGTGGGGCCGCTCACGGGACAGAAGGGAGCTGAGGTGGGGCTGCCGTCAGCTCCCTGGAGAGTCCGAGAACGCACATGGAGCCTTGGAGACAAGTCTGGGGGGAGCCTGGGATGAGCTCCTGCTGCCCATTGCTCTCCTGGTTGAAAGTCTCGTGGGGTCCCTTAGAGTTTAAGAGAAAGAAAATTCACTCAAAGTGAGCATGCCCCACGAGGCCATGTGCTGGGTCCTGGTCTGGCTATGGGAGGGTGTGTGTGTGTGTGTTATCTGCTTTCTAAAGGTGGGGGTACCAGGGGAGGCCTCAGGGGAGAGCTCAGTAGACTGTTCATCGGCAGGGGGTCCTGCCCAGTTTTGCTGCTTTTCTGGGCCTGGAGCTGAAATGCATCTGAGGCCTGGATGTTATACCTCCAGGGCAGGAAAGGTCTGGGAAGGGTCCAACCGTGTGGCCAGCGAGGAGGAGAACAGTATGTTCAAAGTTTCACAAGAGAGGGCTTGTCTGGTTGGAAGAACGGTGGGAGGTGAGGTGGGGCTGGACGGTGAGGGTGGGGGTGTAGGGCGGGGTGGAGAGGTAACCTGAAGACAGGTCCATAATGCTTTGTAAGTCACGCATGAAAGCTCACACTCAATCCTTTGAATAATGGGGGAGCATGAAAGGGTTTTAAGAGGCACATACCTTTCACCTGGGCTCATATGTTTTCTTCTGCCTGGGAGGAACCTCCCCACCCCACCCGTTTGCACAAGTCCTCCAGCCCCACAGGAGCACCCCCTCCTCTGCAAGCGTCCCCGTCCCCGCCCCCACCCCTGCAAATCCCCAGCTGGAGGTACTTCCTCTCTTCTCTGCCCACAGGTTGGCTGGACTCGGGTCAGGCACACTGACACTGTGCTGTGTCGGGAGAGAGCAGACAGGGTGATCAATGGGTAACGGTGATGGTCCTGGGGACCGGGCCTGTGGTTTGGGGCAGCACCCGCAACCCTCCCTTGTCTGTTTCCTTATCCGTCAAACCGAGAGAAGAAGAGCTGAGCCTACCGCATGGACTTGCAGGGTGACGGAGTCTATTATACACACGAAGCCCTCGGGACCGTGTCCCGCACGCAGGAAGGGTTTGGTGAGCATCTGGGGTTCTTTTACCTGCCTGCTTCTGGCCTGTACGCAGGGAACGTGGCTCATGGGCCACCAAATCCTTGGCTCCTAGCACAGGACCTAGCAGAGCAGGTGCTTGGGAAAGAGTCACTGACTTCTGCGGCTTTGAGAGCATTGGGGATGCTCTTGAAAAGCAGCCCTGCAGCTCCTAACTCTTCCGAAAGCAAACATCTAGGTCCGAGTTCTGCTGTCACCATGTGACTTGCCCAGGCCACCCTGCTTCACTCTGGGCCTCAGTTTCTTCACTGTAAAATTCATCTCTCCTTCCTAGGGTGTCGTGAGATTAAATAGGATTGGCTCCACGGATGGAGCATGTGACCCAGGCCCGGCCAATCAAAGCATTGATTTCATGGGCTGGAGCTCAAAAACGGTCATGTGACCCAGACTGGTCCAAAGAATGACTCTAGGGAATATGATCAAAGTTCTGGGAAGAGATCGGAAGAGATCGGCTTTTTCCCCCGGGGACTAGAATGTGGAGGGACGTGGGGCCGTAGCGACTGCGTTCATCTTGTGAGCACATGAGAGGACATGGCGGCATGGGGGCCAGGAGCAGGGGAGGCAGGGGGCCGCAGGAAGGTAGGGAATGGACCCAACATCGCAGGGCCCAGAGATGGAAACTGAGTTCTGCTGGCATCCTCAGATGCCAGGTGCAAACTTATGTCCTGGGCATCACAGCCATGTGCGCCAGTGAATACCTGTTTTGCGTAAATCAGTGTGAGTTGGGTTTCCTGAGCCCTGAGCATGGCCCGGTGCCCCGGGCAGCCTCAGTCTGCAGCACTCTCTGTGCCAGTAGCTCCCCTCTCGGGTGCTACGCCCCTTCCCTCCATCCTCCTGGAATCTCGTTTTGTTCAGGCGGCACTGTTCGGGGCTTCAGAGGGTAAATCAGTATTGACCTAAGTCCATCACGGCCACCCCTTTCCCTTTTGCCAGGGATTGCCTTCAGGGTAGACGCATGACCCTGCTGTCTGTCTGGTTCTGAATTTTATTTATTTCTTGTTTAATGATAGATCTTTATCTCATCGTTTCTGCGGGTTGTGTCTGGGCACTGACTAGTCAGGTCAGATGTCTCATCAGGTGGAAATCAAAATGTCAGCCAAGCTGCCAGCACACCCACTGGAGGCTCCCCTGCCAAGCTTCCCAGCTATTGGCAGGATCAGTTGCTTATATGATCCAGTTTTGGTCAATGAGGTAAAATGAGTCTGCTGAGAACTCCTGGAAGAGATCTCGAACTGATCAAAGAGAGTAATGCCGGATGAGGAGACCCTCTCACCCCTGCCTTCTCTTCCTGTGGATTGTCCCACGAGGATGAGGTGCCAGGAGCTTCTGCAGCCACCTTGCCAACATGAGGAGAGGCTTTGCAGAACTGCAGAGGAAAAAAGGAACTACTTCGGGATTTTGGTGGCATCACCACTGAAAAAATAACTGCAAAATCACATATCTAGACATCTTGTAAAGTTGGACAATACATGTTTCTTTCATTTAAGTCACTCTTTGTTCGGTGTCATTACTGTCCGCCACAAGCATTCTCAATTGATATTGGAAAAATCTAAGTGATGTAGCATTTAATTCCTCAATCGAAAGAAGCACACGAGGCTAAGAACATCAGCTCCTTTATTATTATTATTATTATTACTTACTATTATTTTTTCCTAAAGAACAGCACAATTCAAATAACAATGACACACGCGCCCCACCCACAGACACACAATACCACTATCCTGCCTGCCAGGCTGCCTGGCCTTTGCTTGGTTCCTGGTGGAGCTGTCCGGAGACAGCCCCCTCTGTAAAACCCCTATGAGAGCATAAGGGACACAAGAAAGGGGGGACATTAGCCAGAGGGTAAACTGAGGGGCTTCCAGAGTCCTCAGGGATGGTCAGCTTGGGAACGTGCTAGCGTCGCTTGGGCAGGGGGCAGAAGGCACTCTTTGTTTTCATGTGAGTCTTGGATAAATCCCATCGGGGGAGGTGAGACCTGTCTATCACCCTTTGCAGGCCACGGCTGCAGAAACAGTGAGGTGAGCCCATGGGAACTGTGGACCCACTGGGGGGCAGGAGCCCAGAAGAGGAATCTGGGTGATACGAGGTCCCCGGAAAAGAGCAACACTTCCATCAGTTGCAAGGTAAGATACAGCGTGAAATATTGTCCTCTTTTATAAGTTTTGCGACTACTCAGTGGACAACATTTTTACCAAGACAGAAAAGGTAAAGAAAGAAAAACTCCCAGAGTAAATGCCTCACGCAACCAAGCATGACTTGCCAACTGCACCCTCTGGTGTAGAGACCTACTACACTACCTAGGGACTGGCAGAATTACCCTGACCCCCAACATTTTAGTCACACTATGTCTATGAGTTCAGCTAAAGCAACGTATAATGTACCCTGGAATCAGAGAAGCCTGGGAGGGTTGGGGGGGCCAGTGACAAGGTTGTGCCAAGACCAAGGTCTCAGGTGCAGGTGACTTCCTGGCTGTCTTGGGGAAGCTCGTTGTTGAAGCTGCTTTCTCCAAATGGTGAGTAAGGGGGGACCTGGGGGGCTTCGATGATCAGCAGACCCTCTGGGGAAAGCGAGGCAAATACTGTTGCAGGGTCCACCTCTGCAGGAAGCCTAGGAGAAACACAAGATTTTACTCATTTCTTATTTCAATACTGCTTAAACATTCTTTTATTTCTTTGAAAGAAAATATTTTTTACACATTTGGGTTTTTTTAAGATTTATTTATTTTTTGAGAGGGGAAGGGAGGGAGAGAGGGAGATAAACATCAGTGTGTGGTGGCCTCTTGTGCGCCCCCCACTGGGGACCTGGTCCACAACCCAGGCATGTGCCCTGACTGGGAGTCGAACCAGCGACCCTTTGGTTTGTAGTCTGGTGCTCAGTCCACTGAGCCGCACCAGCCAGTGCTGAAAGAAAATATTTTTGATAAGAGCTGGGGCTTTGGGTGCATCCAGTGCTGGGTGTGATACTGGGAAGGTCTCTCAACTGCTCCGAGCTCGTTCCCTCTTCTGCAAAGTAGGTATCATAATACTAAATTTGCACAGCATTTGAAGCTTCCAAGCCCTATGCAAGGAATCTGAACACGCTCTGCAAATGGGCACATGACACCCCAGCAGTAGCGTATGGGGGAGCGGTGGCCTGAGGGTCTGATCCCAGGTTGAGGTTCCCACTTAGCACCCACAGTTGACCAGCTGCCAGCAGAAATGGCCACCACAGCCTCCCCTTTATGGAGCCTAAGTAAGGAGTGACTCACAGCAGGTGCCGCATTTTCACTGGCCGCATGCATGACTGGTGGAATTAATGGTGACACAGGTGAGTCGGAAGTTTAAGGGGATCAGGCTGGCTGCATGGCTGGACTTCAGATGCCAACATGCTCCCTGAGGCTTAGAACTAGCCACGATTTGGGGCCATCTCAAGCATTTCACACAGGTGACAATTGTTCCCAAAGCACATTTCAGGGCATCTTCGAGCTTCACCGCAGGCCAGGAATGGTTCATAGGCAGGAACTGATATGCCGGTGGCACAGCCCATTTAACAGAGACTGGGGAAGGTGAATGGCAGCTCCATGAGGGAGCCAGCAAGCATCCGAGACGGGGGTTTCTGAACCCAACTCTGGTTCCAGTTCTGAGGCTGTTTTCATGATTTTGGGCTTGTTTGGGGTGAACGAAGCTATTTAGGACATTGTTTCTTCAACAAACTATTGGAATTGTGGGAACAGCTCCTTAGGATGCCATTATTAACAGAAATAATGACGAGGACCTCTGAGCATTCTGTGTGCCAGGCACTTCACCTGAATCAGCTCCGTTAGTTCTTAACAATAACCCCACCAGGCGAGTCCTGTTTCTGCCCCCGATGTATGGACGGGGAGATCGGGGTCAGAGAGGTGATACACTTTGCCAAGGCCACACAGCTGATGGGCAGCAGAGGGGAATGGAGTCGGGATCCCGGTCTCTGAGCTCAGGGCAGCTGTGGTGCTCTGCTGCCTCTCTGGTGTCAGACTTTTTTTGAAAAAGGACCATGGTCAGGGTAGGGGGAAGAGGAAGCTAGAAGGTTCAATCGGCACAGAGCTCCCTGGCCCAGGGGGCTCTGCCTGTCATGAGAGCAAGGCTACGGGTCTGGGTGAGAGAACGGGGAGTGAGGGAAGCCCGTCCGTGGTCACGGGCAGGGCCCTTCCTGGAGGGGCAGGGGAGCGCTTTGCCATGAACAGCAACCTGGAGCCCTCCCACCCCCAGCTGCCTCTGCCCGGGAGACGCCTGCTGAATCAGAGCCACCGACATTCACAAGGGGCCTGCTGGGAGGGAGGGAAGAGAAAGAGGGAACTTGGGCACATGCCAAGGGGAGCTGCTGCTTCAGCCCAGACAAGGCCGAGTGTTTGGCCTGCCCCCTGGCTGTTGGGGATGGGCCAACTCTTTAACTGTTTGCATGCCAGTCCAGTGGACACCTGGTGCCGCGTGACTGGGTAGCCGTGGTCCAGAGTGCGGGCACCACAGGCGGGCACCACAGGCAGGCAGACCTGAGTGCAGATTCTAGCCCTTTCTGTCTGTGTGGCCTTAAGCTAATGGTCTCACCTCCCTGAGCCTACTTCCTGCTGGGGAATGGGGGTCGAAAAAGTATCTGCCTCTTAGGGACAGATATCTGAGAGTTATGGCCTGCCGTACAGGAAGTGCTGGATGGTAACTGGCAGTGCCTGGCAGTCGTGAGCCCTGCAGCTGCACCGCTGGACAGCTGTTGAGTATTTAGCACGACCGGTGGTATCGTTGAACCAGAGAACATCAGAGCCCAAGAGAAACTTCTTGAATGTCCAGGACAACGCTGTCACTTCTCACATGGAGAAACTGAGGCCCAGAGGGGGGAATAGAGTTGGTCTAGGTCTTTGACCAGGTTGGCCTGGGTTGGAGGCTTTGATAAGGTTGGCTCCCACGGACCGAGCCCTGAGTCTATCCCCAGTGCTAAATGCTTCACACACATCCTCTGGTCCCCAGCCGGCCGCCCTCGAGGAAGCACAGGTGCAGAAGCTCCGTTCCCTGCGGCCAGGGCTCCCAGCACCCAGGTGAGATGAAAATATTAACAACAGGCAGCTGGACACTGACCCACCAGAACAAAGGGATTCATGCCACTGTGACAGAGGAGGGTCCTGGGGACTCTTCAGTTGCTGGGCTGTGGGGAGCTCTGGAGGGTCCAGGACCAGTGGGGCTGGCTGGCTGGCTGGCTGGCTGGCTGGCTGGCTGGCTAAGGAGGGCCCTTGGGGTGCTGAGGGCAGAGGCTGGTTCAACATTGTAACAACCAGCCCCACTCAGCCGCTGGACCCCAGCAGAATAGTAGCCCTCCCCCTTTACAGATTTACCCATTGCTATCTGGTTAAGTAACTACCGGCAGCCAAGCTGTTTTGCCAGAGGCCTCAGAGATGGCGAAATCCATGAAAATGGCCTTCTTTGTAAAAATGATTAATCCGCAGACTTCTTTCCGGCTCAGGCCCTTTCACGGCCCCGCCCTGCCTGTGACTCCATCAGGAGACCTTATTTGAGCCCTTGAAAGAAACATCAGCTCCCTCCCTCTCCTTTTGCTCTTTCATTCCCCCTAGCAACGTCTGATCTTGGGGATGGCAGGCGAGCCAGTGCAAAGAGAAACGGTTTAGTGCTTGCCTTATCAGTAAACGTCCACAGCTTCTAGGAACCCAGAGGCAGTGGTTGGGTCAGGCAGAGACAGAATCCCGATGCTTAGAGAAGCCTCGGAATCCACCTTACGCAATCTCTCCAGACTCTGGACTTGGGCTATCCTTGTCAGGGCCGGGGAGTCAATAACAGCAACAATAATAGTAATAAAAAGCCACCATTTGTGAGGTGCTGCTCTGGGTGGATCCCTGCGCTGCGATCTCATTTTCAATTGGTGCTGCGTCCACAGGGCTGGATGGACTATCCATCCCTCTTACTGATGAGGAAAGGGCATCCCTGGTCCAAGAATGAGCACTGAACCCAGAGTGCAGGGGTCAGTTTGGGGCTTTTCTAAATTCTAACTTCAAGGGCCTTGGGGATGTTCTTTCACCTGTGAGAGACTCAGTTTCCTCACAATATAGGGAGGGTAATGTCTCTTCTTCAAACCAAGGTTACATTTGGCCTCTCCAAACAAAAGCCAGATGTAACCGTGACTGGACAAGGGGACAAAGGCTTTGGGGCCAGAAGCACAGGTGGTGGGATGATGCTGAGTAGAGAACAGGTGGGCCCATGAAGCATTAGCATCTTGCTGCCTCTTCTCCCGATACAGGCATTGCCAGTGGGGCCTCAGTGGGGCCCCGTCTCTGGGCTCAGCCTGGTGGTCTGCTGCAGCTCACAGCATTCCTTTGCTGTGATGTCTTTTCCCTTTTCAGGGTGAGGGTTCAATTCCCTACCCCAGGGCAGGGGCAGGTGTCTTACAGGAGAGACACCCAAGAGGGGACAGACCCCAGATCTCAGGTCCCAGGCACCTCCCTACCCTGTACCCCCAACCCGGAAATCCACAGGTCACTCACTGGATTTTCTTTGTGAAGTTCTTGGACACGATGCCACCTTCTTGCTGCTTCTCCTCGTGTTTGCCTGGAGGACAGAGGAAGGCCATGTGTCAGGACGTGGTCCCCAGGACTCCCACTGCTGAGGACTCAGGCTGGCATCGAAGCCGGCCATGTCCCTGACTCGTTGAGAGGCTTGGGGCTTCATCTAGAGACTCCAGCCGTCTGAGCCGCAGGTCCCTCCCCTAAGCCCACCTCCCAGGCTGTTGCAGAGCTCAAATAAGACCATGGACAGGACAGGAGGCCTTGACCGCAGTTGGCAGACTCGTTGGTCTTAGGAAATCACAGACACTGGACCACATGTTTCATTGTATCTTTTAAGTCTCGAATGTGGTACCACTCACTCCCCTAAGCAGCCCGCAGAGCCCTGTGCCTCACATCCCAGATTGGGTGGCACCCGATGGCCACACCCCTCACAGGGCCCTTCCCCAGCTCCAGGGATGTTTCTCTCTCCCTCGGTTACCAGTGTGGAAACTGAGGCCCAGTGCCGGGTCCAAGGTCACCCAGCGGGTGCATGGCAGCCTTGGGCTCTGAACCAGCTCTCTCTGCATCTGAGCTAAGTGCTGGGTCTGATGCCTCTCTGCCTGTCCCAGCTTCCAGTTAGTCGTCCGAGTCAGAGTACCTGCACCAGGTACTGATGCAGGGTACGAGAGAATCTCCTGGAAACGACGCTTCAGTCTGCTGACAGGCACCACCCAGCCTCTCCAGAGGGGCCTGTCCTTGAGAAAGGCACCACGCATGTGAAGCTCTGCCTGCCCCACTTCCCACAGGGTGCAGGGGTGGGGTTTTTCTTTTTTCTTTTCTATCCTTAGGAAAAACATGAAATCACAGGAGGCCTGGGCTGAGAATGGCTATCATGTTGCAATTTATATAAGAAATTCTGAGCCTCTTGGTCCTTCCTCATTCCTATGTTTTTAAATAGAGGGAGAGTCTCTAATTTCTCTCTGAACAAAGAGTTAGTGCCCAGTGAAGCCATTCACCTCATCTGTGGGCCCACATGCCGGTGTACACAGGGACCCCTTCTGAGGGGCTTAGGAATGGACTGTGAATGACCTCGTGGGACACGGTGTTTTGCCTGGGGGCAGATTCTGAAAAACTGACCATTTAAAGGTGATTACATTATTAATTGCTTTTTAATGATTTCTTACTATCCCTTTCTTAATTTTTTTCCTGATCACAAGATAACGCATGTGTATACAGAAAATGTAGAAAATAAAGAAAACAATCACTTCAAACCACCCAGACTCCCACCGCCGTGAGAAAACCACTGACATTTTTGCATCCATTCCAGACTTTTCTTTCTGTTACTTAGAAATGCATAAACGATCCATAGTATAGATGTGTATCGTGTATTTTATCAAATGAGATCAGCGTATACAATGCACTTGAAACCTGTTTTTATGTCTTGCTAGCACATTAGTATCATTTTTCTGTATCATGGCAAACGTCCCTCAATGTGATTTTTAGGGGACACACGAGGTCATGACGTCACCAGTGCCCAGCTTTCGGGCGCTGAGACAGTTCCTGGCATCGGAAAGAATCTCACCCACTGAACATTCTTATAGCTAGATCTTCACCCCCCAGACCGGCGGCTTCTTCAGCATAAATTCCGAGTTATGGAATTTCTAAGTATTCATCCGTACTGCTACACGGCCCCCAGGACAGGCTACCTCCCTCCGTCTCTTCCACCCGCTGGGCGGAAAGGGGCCCGTTTCCAGGAAGTTGTTCTGAAGCTGCAGGGTTGGGCTCGCCAGAACATGACAGTCTGCAAATGTGCTGACGGCCTGAGGGTTTATTCTGACCATGACCACCAACTGCCCAGCGCCCGGGCGGGTGGCCAGAGGCACACAGTCTGTCCCCTGGTACCGTCCCCACAGCCTGGGCCTCGGGAGGCCTGCCTCCCCTGGGGACGGGCCAGTGCCTCTGACTCAGTCCTTTTGCACACTTGGTGTATCCTGGGGGGCAACAGAGGAGGAGGGCGAGGAGGACAAGAATAATAATAGCAAACTCACAAGCACATTTTGGTGTCAGCCGCTATACCAGGCAACTCATTTATATCACAATAATCTTAGAGAGCAAGCACTTTTATTACTGCTAGTTTGTGGACAGGGAACAGAAGTTCAGAGAGGTTAAGTGACATGCCCAAGGTCACACAGCGTGGAAGAGCTGGAGCCGAGGTTCGGAGGCGAGTATGTGGGCTTCAGACCTGCGTCTCTGCTCTGACATTTGCTGACATGTCGCTGCTTTCCTCGCAGCAGCCTCCGTTTATTGTTCTCTAAAGTGGGGGTGACAACAACACCCTAATTGTTGGGTTGCCATGAGGAGCAAATGAGGGTGAGTCACAGGATTGCTTTGCAGGTCGTGTGAAGGTAAACACCTGTGGTTGGTTTTGATGTTTGGGGGCAGGATTGCCCCATACAAGATAACCCTCCCTGCCCGTGCCCTGAAAGTAAGGTTTTGGGGTTCAAGGAGAAGCCTTCTGAGGAGGGCCAGCTCCTGGATTTCCAAGGGGGGGTGTGGGGAGGGGGTCACTCTGGCCGAAGGAGGGTGGTATGAGTTGCATCTTGAAACTTAATTTGCGTATCATTTGAATATCTATTAGGGGCCATTGAAGGATGGTGAGTGATTTTTAATCTTGTATTTTGCTCTCCTGTTTACTTTGCTATGTGGAAATATTTGATTTTTGTAAGCAGAGAAAAGTAACTATTATGATTAACAGTGGGAAGAGAGAGAGAGAGAAGTCATCTGAAGGCCGGGAAGCTGGGAGCCCTGGCCGCTGCTTGTCATCTCTGAACAAGCCTCTGAGGGCTGTGGGTGCCAGCGCTTTGGGAAAGTCACGGGCCCAGTGAAGGAAAGAAGGGGCTGTCACCAGGGCTGGCAGAGGCCCTGGGATTAATGTCAGAGCAGGGCCTGGGAGAAGGGGCCAGCCTAAGGTCTCAGGGCTTTCCAGTCCCTTCCTTGGCCAGGGCCTGGCCTAGTGGCCCAGGAAGGGAACATTTCTTGGCTGATGGCGGCAGGGAGGGGGTGGGAGCGTGTGAGGCGTGATGGAAATCTCCTAGTCCAGCATCCTCCAAACACTTCCCTGGCACTGGACACCTGTGTGTACTCAGATGAGCCCAGGCCATGGCTCAGAGAGTCCCAGACTCCATGAGCGAGCTCAGGCTCAGGTGAATCCCACTGTGAGGAGACCCGGCTTTCATTTGGTTTCATGTGGCACCTTCTAGAGTGCTGGACCCCCTCCTCCACCCATTTCTCAGAGGCCTGTGACATCTTAAAGCTCACAGTTTGGCCAATACTGGTCCACTCTACCTGCTCCTGGGGCCAGTGGTAGAGTCGAGGGTGGGAGGTGGGAGATGGGGTTTGCCAAGGGCCACAAAGTCCGAAGCAGGTCCAGCTGCCCTGACTGGGGCTGTCTCCATAGGCCTGGCTTTGAATTTCAGACCTTGCTGTGGGGAAGCAGGTGATCTCGGTTACCCGGCTACACTCCCTGGACCTCAGTTTGCTCACCTGTGGAATGGGTGTAACCAACCTGCCCGTATTTCCTTAGAATTCCACGGGAGGAACCAGCGAGCCAACTGCGTAGGTATTGAGCACGGCGCCCACACGGGTGCTTGGGGGAGACCAGGCCTGTCATTGTGTGGTGCAGGGTCGGGGGCTGGCTCTGACTTCTGACTTCCCTCGGAAAGTTGCTTTTACATGGAGCCTCTGGTGCTGATCAGATTTGTGAAACCTCTTTTATGAAAGTCTCTACGCTCTCCCCAGGGGCCTGGAGTCTGTCAAGCTGAGGGCGCTAAGTGCATGCGTGTGAGAATTTTACGACCCAAAAAGGCTCTGGCTCATTGTTTTGTCCCGTTTGTCTGTCTTTGTCTCATTTAGGTTCCTCAGTGACGCCCATTTTACAGATGTGGAAGCTGAGGCTCTGTAACTCATTCAAAGCCCCTGGATTAGCAAGGAGCTTAGTGGGGATCTCAGCTTGGAGCTGCCAGTCCCACTTCTTAAGAAGCTCGTAGAAAGGAGGGTGGGGGAAAACCCCCCCAGGCTGGACAGAGGTCTCCTGGAAGGGCCTTGTGGTGTGGGGCAGCCCCCAACCTGGAATGGAAAACTCTGGAACCGTAACTGAAACAGAGAGAGCGGTGATAACTGACACCCTGCTTGCAGATGGCCAGCCAGGCACCGTCATGAGCTCCGTTTTACAGATACTCTGCGTGCATTATGTACAGCCAATGCATATTTAGTCTCCTCCGGCCTTACGGGAGAGGTATCACTGTGGTCCCCGCTCTGCAGATGAGGAAACTGAGGCTCAGAGCGGTGAAAAGTCCCTCTTGTGTATATCCATCCAGAGAGTGAAGGGTGGAGTCAGGATTTGAACCCAGGTCTCAAAGACCATCTACCATTTATGATTTAATGGGGTCTCACTGTGTTGCCCGCATTTTAACCACAGCATCAGCATCAATAACAATACTGACCCGCTGTGTTTCAGGTACTATATACACACGGCGCACGCCTCACCTCATTTAATACAATAATCCTTATGCCCTGTAGCCCTTTGGACCCCAATTTCCAGATTAGGCAACAAAGCAGAGAGAAGTTAAGACATTTGCCCATCAGCAGGGGGGCCCCAGCCTGTCTCCTGGCCCGCCACACCCACCAGAACCTCTGAGGCTTATAATTCCATTGGCTAGGCTTTGAAACTCCCCCGAACGCCTCCCTGCCAGGGCTTGTCCCTGCCCAGCCTGCGTCCGCAATGGCTTTTATTGATTTTCTGGCCAGCAGAGCCTGCTGGGGAACAGCTCTTTTTAATGGCGCTTTAATTGGGAGGGAAGCGACAGACAGCTTCTCCTAACAGGGCCTGAGACTCCAGCCTCCAATCTCCTGTTGCCCGGAGCATTCCCTCCCCAGCTGGGACCTGCGGTGACCAGGGCCTTGCCCCTGGAGCAGCGGGCAGGCCCAGACTCTTCCTGCTGCTGACTCACAGCGTGACCTTGGGCAAATCCTGCCAGGGTCTCAGTCTCAGCTGCGAAATGGGACTAGACCCCTCTGCTTTTCGGAGTGAGGGTTACTGGGGAGAAGGAGTAGAAGCGTGTATGCCCAGCCCTTCGCACTTAGTAGGTGCTTAAATGACCAATTCCCAGACAGCCCGGATCTGATGACTCTTTGGTGGCCTTGGGAGAGTTACCTTCATTTGCCTGTGCCTCAGTTTCCTCATGTGTAAAAAGAGGAGACCGGTGGGACCCACGTCCTCTGGTGGCATTCACCGAGATGCTGCTGACAAGGCACTTAGTGTGGCGTCAGCAGGCACTAAGCGCTCAGCCCAGGTTACCAATGGGCAACGTTAAAGTGACTAGGAAGCCTCGGTTTCTTATCTGGGGCGAGGGGAGCGTTCCCCTCGAAACCTACGCTGGTTATTACCACTGCCAACACTCAGCGTTAAACACGCCCTTCCAGACTATGTTGTGAGGTCGGGGTGCAAGGAACCCCACTTCTTGTCTGTCTCTGCATTCCTTCCATTATCTAGTTCACTTCTGCTGTGTATGAAATCCTCTGTCGAAATACCCGGCTTGGTTTCCGTTTTCCTGCCTGTTCTCTGAGTGACACAGCACCCCGAGGCCCCGGCCCCTGCGGCTGGGCCAGGTGGAGGGGTCTCCTGGATCCCGGGAGGGGACAGTTCTTCCTTAAAGATAACCTCCATGGGCTGCATTCCTGAGCCCTGACGTCACCTGGGTCATGCTGTCACAGCTTCCCCTCTAAGGAAAGTCCTCCTGGCTATTCCCAGGGCTGGGGCCCACAACCCCCCCACCCCGTCCCCCTGGACCCCTGCTCACCAGACACTTCCACGTATCTGTCCTTGGTCTTCACCATCAGCTCCTCCGGCTTGAAGCTGTGCACGTTGACACACACTTTCCAGGGCTCCCCTGGGAAGGGTGGGGGGCTCCTGCTGTCAGCAGGCACCCCAAACCTGGACGTGGCAGTCGGCACCCGGGGCACTGTGCCCGGCCTCAAGGAGCCTGGCCAGGCCGAGGACAGTCGAGGCAGGGCCCAGTCGGGCCAAGAGGCAGTCAAGTCGTCGGGGAAGGGGTCCATGCCGAAGCCCTCATCCAGCAGGCTGCGGGAGGAGAGGGGCGAGTCCCGGAAGGGGTCCCGGCGCAGGCGGCTGGGGTAGTGGCAGGAGAAGGGCAACTGGCCATCAGCCATGGCAGCCGCTGAGCCGGAGCGTGCACGGAGGCTCGGAGAGAGGGGGCCACTTGGCCGAGCTCACACAGCAAGGTGATGTGGGTGGGCTAGTCTTCCAAGCTTCAAAAATCGCTGAACCATTCACTGCCAAGGGCGGAGGCACGCACCAGACTGGGATCCAGGCCCCCAAACACGCTCCGGCCACCGGTGGCGACCCCTGGTCGGTCCTTCAGAATCCCAGAGAGCCCCTGTCCACACTGCCTCACCAGAGCTCCGCCAGCCACCGTCTTCCCAAGCTGTCCAGGCTCGCAGCCAGGGCCACTGAAGTCTAGAGTGGAGCCAGGAGCTTAATAACCCCCGGGGACGCGGGCCTAGAAACTTCTCCTGGCTTCTGGGCTGGGAACCGTATATATATTGCCTCTAGGGGCTGGAGGCGGGTTTTGCGAGCGCCTCCTGTCACCGGAGTATTCGGAGGTGATGAACCAGCCCCTGAGAATCTGTGTGGGACCAGCTGGGCTCCCAGGGGGCTGGGAGGGGCCTCGGCGTCCGGCTCGGCCGGCCTCCGGGACAGTCTCCGCCCCCAGCCCCGCCCCGCCCCGCCCTCCCTCTCTCTGCCCCAGAGCCCGCCCTCCGGAGCTGGGCGCTTCAGACCTGGCTATTAATAACCCTCGGCCTGGCTGCAGGCTCAGGTCACCCTCTGCAAATACTTTCCCCAGAGTGGGCTGCATCCTGCCTCCCCCCGTGGGGACCTTCAGAGGGAAGGAGAGATCCGGGAGCCCCATGGCTTTGAAGGCAGATGGCCCTGGGTTGCAGTCCCCACTACAAGCCCGCAGAGTGCTCTTCACTGTCTGCTGGGGGCAGTCACATCAGTCCCACGCATCTCTGAGCTGTCTGTCGGTTTTCCCACCTGTAAAGCGGACCTCATAGCAGCCTGCTCGTGGAGGCGACACTCCCCACGCACTTTACTGACTGGCGCTCCCGCATCTTCAACGCTGAGTTCTCAATTGTGCCCGGCGCTCGCCGTGTTCCAGGGCCGTTCTAAGCATTCACAAACATGAATGTGTCTCACCATCCCTTTTTCCAGATGAGGAAACTGCCGTGCGACGTGGTGACGAAGGGTGGCTTCTAGCATTATGATGCCTGTGAATCATGAAACTGAGCAACAGGTGCTGCTCCCGCACGGGGTGGGGAGGTGGGGGCGGCAAGGCTCCTGAGCCCGGGTTCCAGCATTTGATCAGTCCCCCAACAGGTGGGCCATCTGAGGCATGCCGTCCTCCCTCCGTGGGCTTCTGGGTCTCGGCCCTGCCTTCCTCCTGGGGTGGGGTGGGGGTGCTAAGGAATTCAGTGAGTGAGTCATCAGCTGAGAAATCATTTTGATGATAGAGCAGTGCTTGCATGAGGCAGTTTGCTAAAAATAATAACACGGAGAACAGCATCAGTCCCATCCTTTCCTGCTGCCCCCCGTGTGCCTGCCTGCCGCTGCAGGGAGCAGCTGCAGACAGTAATCCCTTAGGCTCTCGCCATAACACTGGGGTTTCCCCCCACCCCTGTTTTGCAGATGAGGAAACAAAGGCACAGAGTTTGGCCCGTGAGTGCAGCCGTGGGGTGGCAGGCCTGGGAGGGGACGAGGGTTGTTCTGAATCCCCGATCCACACTCAGCTGAGTGACTCAGGCCCCTACCCGCCTTGCCTTCCAGGTAAGAGAGGGACACGGAGTCCCACCCCCTGCCCGGCCACCCCTCCACCACAATAGCTCAGTGACTGGGTCCCCACTTGACTCGGGGTGAGATCATCAGGCTAGAAGCTCCAGGCTGACGTCACAGCCGGGCAGAGAAGCCTCAGCTCTCTCTGTAATCAGTGCTCGGGCGAGGCTGGCTGAGCGTGGAGTCAGGAGGGGAGGGCGGCTGTGTGCCCCAAAGGGGAAAGCTGGCTTGCCCGGGGCCTGGGCTGGGGCCGGGGTGGGTTTGCCTGTGGATCCGAGGGACTGGTGTGTTTTTGCTGGGACTGTGTTTCTTTATGGGCGAGTCTTCCGGTGGGATTATTTGGGAAGACCCCCTTTCCTCTCCAGGCCTCCCTTCCACAGCCCTGCGGAGCCCAGGGAGGAAGGGGGACACAACCTCAGTGGCCGGATCCTTCTCATTTCGAGGACACTTCAGTGCCCAGGTCCTGGGTGGGGAAGGCAGGGCGTGCAGCCGGAAAACAGACCCGTGCACCGTCAGCATTTGTCCGGCACTTTCCAGGTGCCAGGTTCTGCTCCCAGCACTTTAAGCTTATGTATGTTAACTCGCCTAACCCTCCCACGACCCTACAAGGAAGGGACTGTCATCACCCCCATTTCACAGATGAGGAGACCAAGGCACAGCGCGACGAGCCTTGCCTGTGCCTACGCCATGGTTTGCTGTGCGTATTGCACACTTTTTGCCACATTTTTGAGGGAAAAATAAGGATGCGCCTTGTATGTGGGTAGTACTGCTTCCGTATCTGTATAAATGGTTCTATAGAAAACATGGGTGCGCGTTATACACGGCAAAATATGTGGTCTCTCTTAAGTGGCAGAGCTGGGATTTGAACCTGCACCGTTTGGCTCTTGACCCCTTGGCTGTGACACTTCTTAGAGTTGTGATCACACAATTCCTGAGCACAGACTGTGTACCAGGTCCCGTGCTCAGCAAGTTTGTTTATGATCCACTGCATTCTCATGGTTCAGAGAGGTAACGCTACCTACCCAGGGCCACACAGCTGGCTGAGGATCGGCACCTGAGCCAGTGGGACTGGGCAGCCCATGGCAGCAACCAGAACAGGGTTGTATTGCCCAGGTCTTGCCCTGAGATCCACCCCCACACCTGCTGTCCCGTGCCCCACAGGACACTTGCTGCATTGTGGGGACAGGCCAGCCTTCTGCTTAGGAAAGTGGGGCAGGGAGGTGGCTGCTGTCCCACAGAGGAGCCAGCTGTCCCAGGAAGAGACCCGTCAATACCCCCCTGGGCCGTCACCAGGTGGGAGCATGGGGCCAGGCCTGGGAAAGGCCAGCGAGGACAGGCAGCCTCCTGCCTGTTCTCCTAGGGAAGGAAAGACCATGGGGAGGATGTGGGGGCATGTTAGACCCCAGGCCCTGGAATGGGGGTTTTTTGGCTGTCACCCTGTGGGGGCTTTCACATGAGAAGGACCGCAGTTAATTCTCAAACAGACCACCCTAGGCGAGGGTGATGTTATCCTGCATTCCGGAAAACGGGACCTGGGGATGAGAGGCCGAAGGTCATGCAGGTAGTGCTAGGCAGGAGAGAGACACAGGTTTGTGGACTGCCCAGTCCCTAGCCTTTGCTTCCCACCGCAGTTAGGAACCCGTGTTCCCTCCCTCCTGCCTCCCTCCCTTCCACCTGCGGCCCAGCCATGAGGGGCAGGGGCTGGAAGGGCTGAGCCACAGGCTTCTGCGACTTCCAGGGAGACACAGTTTTCTGCATGGCATTTTGGCGTCCTGTTTTATCTGCAATCGCAGGGGTTTGGAACTCTTTACCTGGGCACAGGGACAAATCCTGGCGGGCTCCCATTCACTTAGTCTCCAGGTTCGCCATCTAGCCCAGAGCTGGAGGCACACCTGCCAGCAAATGGGGGCAAATGCACTCACGCCTTTTTCCTTCCTTTTCTTAGACCCTCTACAATGACACTCCTGGTATTGCCAGTGTACTTGGCTCCCTGAGGGCAGCGTTCTCCGTGTCTTGTGCACAGCAGTAGCTGCCCCCCAACCACACCTAGAAAGGGTGCCGGGTGCACTGTAGGAGCCCAGCAGACCCGGGCAGAGAAGATGTGTCAGCATCCCTGCATCTGAATTGCCTCACGCACATGTGACCGACTCCACACACGAAAACAGCACTGGAATATTGACTGAAATTCTGCAGTGCGTAGAAGGGGCTGACCACCAAGCCTAATGTTTCCCAAGCATGTTTCTATCTAGTCTTCACCACCGCACCCCCCTCTCCCACAGAGGTCCC
Organism: Tonatia bakeri; assembly: GCA_004024845.1. Classification (NCBI taxonomy): domain Eukaryota; kingdom Metazoa; phylum Chordata; class Mammalia; order Chiroptera; family Phyllostomidae; genus Tonatia; species Tonatia bakeri. Next base: position 54,642 of record PVIA01007658.1, on the reverse strand, counting down.
TATGGTCACCACCCCCTTTTACAGATGAGGAAACTGAGGCTCAGGGCATGGTACAACTTGTTCAAGGCCACCTGCTTGTGGGTTCTGAACCCAGGTGTGTTTGAACTTCAAGCCCAGAGCCCTGTTTCTGCCCACATACCCACACGAAAACAAATGATTAACAAACACAGCAACATAAACCACCCCCAGAGTCCCTCCCGAAACAAGTCTACACCCTCACACTCCTGGGAGGGTGAAGCCTATTTACTGAGCCCTAGTGTCCTCCTAGTATTGTTTCCAAATTTCTCTCCAGGGGATCACGTCCTCTGACCACCTCTATGGATAATTATAATAATCACAATAACGATAAACGTAGCAAAGATGGAATGTTTTGTACCAGCTGTGTTTTGTAGATGCCACCTTATTTCATCCTCACCCAAGCTGCTCTAAGGGAGGGTTATCATCTCCACTCACAGATGATGATCTTGAGGCACAGAGAGGTTAAATAACTGGGTCAAGGTCACACAGAGCAGAGGTTCAAATCCAGGCAGCCTGGCTCCCAACCACCGTATGATCCTGGGAATAATGACCAAAACAACGAAGCGGTAATGGTCCCTGCCACTAGGCGAGGCTCGCACTGTGCCAGGCGCAGCTGAGGGCTCCACGTGCCTCACCTCCTGACCCTCCTGGCGGCCCTGAGAGCCAGCGGTGTGTTGTTGACCTGTTTTCTGCCGAAGAGCCTAAGCCTGTCTCTTAGCTGCCCGGCCAGGACGTGCCGCAGCCCATTCACCCACTCGCTCGCTCGTGCGTCACAGATTTGTTCATTCGAATATGCCCAGCACCGGCCGAGGGGCCAGAGACGGAGCAGAGAGTGAATGAGACAAACGTCCTTGCTTTCATGTCTGTCAGTAAACAAAGAACCAAATCATCAACTACAGCAACTGCAGGCACTGAAGGGTTCTGTGAAGAAAGTCAGGCTCCTGGTCACCTTTCTGACCCAGTTTTCTGCCACCATCCACCCCTTGCTCGCTGTGCTGAGTCCCAGGACCCCCCTCTGTGTCCCTCAGACAGAAGAGCCACACGTATTCTTATCAGGGGACCCCCCCCCAGCTATCACCACTCTCTGTGACCCTTCCCCCAGATCACCACAGAGCTGGTCTCTCTCTCCGTTTGTCACTCTCCTTAAATTTCACCTACTCAGAGAAACCTCCTCCAGCCACTTGATCTGAAACAGTTACATTCTCCCACAGCAGTTGACTTCCTTTCCTTCGTGGCGTTGGCCCCTGCATGATCGGCACACGCTACCCCTCTCTCGTCTCGTGTTCTCCGCCTCCTCCACTGGAATGTAAGGGCCGTGAGGGCTGAGGGCAGGCACTTGCATCTGAAAGTTCAGTCCGTAGTCATTGACCCTGAGAACAGCACCAGACCCAGAAACTGGATCGCAGTCAAATGCCGGCCACGTGGTAGGTCGCCATGCGCTTCCTGATGCTGTTGTGGTTTTGAGGAGCCGGGTAACTAGCTATGGCCAATGAGTGGAGAGCGGCAGTGCTGGGGTGTAGCCCCCAGGGCCAAGGCATTTAATGTAATAGCCCATGGGAGACCCCAGGGACAGGACCCTTGGGCGGTTTCCCTTCCTGGTCACCATAGTCCCCAACACCACCAACAGGGATGGCGTGCCCCTGCTGGCCCATCGCATACATGGGTGAGAAATAAGCCTTTGTTCTTCTAAGACTTTGAAGTTGCGGGCTTATTTGGAACTATACCTCGACGTGGGCTACCCTGATGAATGATGCATGGTCTCCCTCACTCTGTCCTTTGTGCTTGCTGGTGTTGCTTCCCAAGGACTTTCTCAGTGCTTCTATGGTTCTGAGAGGTGAATCCTCTCCTTTTCCTCCACCAGGTGACCCAGCTGGGAAAGGGCTGCCACCTCTTCCTCCCAGTCTGGGACCTGCATGCGCCACGATGAGACACAGGCAGAGGGTGGCCCTGCGACCTGGGCGAGGGAGAGCTGACATATGTGAGGCTGGCGGTCCCTTTCTCAGATTATCTCTGAGGTCAGAGCAGAGCTGGTTTGACCAGTTGGTGACCATGACACCCAGCAACTGCTTTGGAAACAGGTGGCTATTTTTTTTAGGTCTGGGAATGACAGACAGCTCTTGGGCAGGCTCAGCCTGAGAAGGTTCTCACGGTTTGTGCTGGGAGGAGGGTGAGGTCAGAGTTGCTGGAGAGGCTGTACAGAGGTGGACAAGGAGATGTAAAGAAACAAGACATTCCTTCTGGGGGACTGTCTTAGTTTCCCCCTGAATATACGCTTGGCATTGGCTGTGAATAATGAGAGCCAAAGTAACACCAGCTGAAACGAGAGAGGAGTTTCGTTCTCCCTCACGTTACAGGCCAGAGACACCACCTGGTGCTGGCCTGGGCCTCCTGCTCCACCAAGTCTGGAGGCTGAGACCTTCTCGTCTCCTTGTTTTGTCTCTGTGGGTTTCATTCCCACAGCCACCTCATGGGCCAGAGAGCCACTTGAGTTCCAGCCATCGCGTCCACATTCCATCCAGCAAGGAGAAGGAAGGAAAAAAGAAGAAGATGGAAAAGGCACACACAAAAATCTATAGAAATTTTTGCAAGCTACCATGCACACATTTTTGCCTATGTCTCATTGGCCAATGTTAGTCACGAGGCCACACCCAGTTGCAAGGGAGGCTGGGAAATCTAGGCTTCACTCTGGGTGGTTATGGACTCAGTTAAAATCGAAGGGTTTCACTGCTATGGATGAGGGCGCGATGGCTATTGGGAGGCAACTAGAAACTGTCAGATCCTGAAAGGGTCAAATAGATTTTGCTGACAATTCCAAGTTGTGTTCCTTTGGGAAACTGGTGGGAAGTATGTACTTTTCCGCAACAAAATGCTGATATATCTTTTTAAGGATTTTAAAAATTTATTTTGAGAGAGGGGAAGGGAGGGAGAAAGAGAGAGAAAGAAACATCAGTATGTGGTTGCTTCTTGTGCACCCCCTACTGGGGACCTGGCCTGCAACCCAGGCATATGCCCTGAGTGGGAATTGAACCTTTGGTTCACAGGCTGGCACTCAATCCACTGAGCCACACCAGCCAGGGCAAAATGCTGATATTTTTATACTTAAAAACTTAGTATAAGATTTCAAATAATTCTCAGACTCTATGAAACCCCAGCCTGGGACGTCACAGGTTCCCTTAGGGTAAGATTACTTCACCTGGAACTAGGGTTGGAGGTGAGGGAGACAGAAGGGAAAAATACTGTGTGAGTGTGTGGGTGGCAGGTGGTGAGAAAATAGGAGCCTATTTGACGTGGCTGGTGGTGTTTATTTTGGTTTTAGATTCGAGAGTAGATTGTCAAAGGGACCAGTGTTGCACGTGAGAATTCATATAATAAATTCCATTGGCAATGGAAAAAAGAAAGGAAGGAAGGAAGGAAGGAAGGAAGGAAGCAAGGAAGGAAGGAAGGAAGGAAATCTGCTCCGAGTCATCTGTCCACAGGTCGCACATAGCTATAGAATGGGTTTAGAGCCAGGTTCAAGGGAGTAGAAACGCCCGAACAGCACCCCCTGTCTTCCTATGAGTGAACTGATGTTGGAACCACTCTGGGAGGAACTATGGATGAAATGTCAGTGGGGAGACCTCCCAGTTCTTAAGAGACTCTCGATTTTTCTGAGTGGAGGAGATACTTAGGGAGGACAGCAGCTGGGAGGAGTCTCTTGAGAATTTGGGGTTTGAGGTGGTGAACAGTGAGCATAGATAGAGGTTTCTTGACCTCTTGCCCAGGTGACCTGGAATCCCCCCAGAAAGTTGTCCGTCATGAGCTTCCCCGGGGAACAGAGACCCCTCTAATTTTTTTCCTTAGTAGCAATGGTAATAGCTCCATCAGGCATTGGGCTAAGTGCTTTACCTGCATCAGCCCTACTAATCTTCATGGCCTCCTTATGAGATTTGTGCTTTTCCCCATTGGGCAGATGAGGAAGCTGAAGCTCAGAGATGTTAAGCCACTTACGCATAGACACACAGCGAGGAAGTAGCAGAGTTGGGCTCAAACCCAAGTCTTTCCGACTCACAAGTTCTCACTCTCAGCCACTGCCTTTAAAAAGTTGTATTATTCTCCATAGACAATGGAATAAAACTTGGCCACAAGAAAGAGTGGAATCTTACCATTCGCAACAGCACGGATGGACCTAGAGGGTGTTAACGCTCAGGGAACTAAGTCGGAGAAAGGCACATACCATATGATCTCACTTACAGGTGGAATCTAAAGAGCAAAATAAATGAACAAACAAAACGGAAACAAACCCAGACACAGGGAATGGATGGTTGTCAGAGGGGAGGGGGTTGGGGGCGGGGCAAAAAAGGTGAAGGGATTAGAGGTACAGGTTGGGCCCAGGCCAGGGAGCTCAGTTGGTTAGAGCGTCGTCCTGGCTGTGGGTTCAGTCCCCAGTCAGGGCACATACAGGAATCAGCCAGTGGCTCTGACGGGGTGTGCAGCTGGTTGGAGTGTCTCCCCTACACCGAAAGGGTTGTGGGTTCAGTTCCCAGTTAGGGCACACACTTAGGCTGCAGGTTCAATCCCCGGTCGTGGTGCATGTGGGAGGAGACGGTTCGATGTTTCCCTCCCATTGATCTTTCTCTCTCTCTCTCTTTCCCTTCCTCTCTCTTTAAAATCAATAAACATATCCGCAGGTGAGGTTTTTTAAAAAAGGAACCAACCAATGAATGCATAAATAAGTGAAACAACAGATCGGCGTTTCTCTTTCTCCTTTCCTCTCTCTCTAAAATCAATCAATAAATTAAAAAAAAAAATTTAAAGTGCAGGCTGGTAGCTATAAAGTAGTCTTGGGGCTGTAAAGTACAGCCCAGGGAACATTGCCAGTAATATTGTGATAACTATGTACAGTGCCCGGTGGGTCCTGAAGCTATGCGGGGGGATCACCTTGTAAGTTGTATAAATGTCTATCCACTACGCTGTATGACCCAAAACCAATATGGTATTGAATGCCTACTAGAATTGAAAAAAAAGTTCATTGGAAAAATCTTGTATTCTCCAACTTCAGGAAATCAACCTCAGAGCTTCCCACGTGCCAGACTAGCAGCTGGTGCCCACGTCGGCCTGCCTTCGCTGCCTTCTGTCACCCCCAGGGAGGGCCACAGCCCCACAGGAGGGAGCATAAGGGGTCCTCGGACTCCCCGTGCAGGACACGTCACAGCCCTTCAGCCACAGTCCCCATACCCCACGTCCCACATAAAGTGAAATTGGCAAAAAAATGCCTGGGACTTGGAAGGGAGCCCAGCCCTCTGACAGCGGCTGGGCCTGGTGGGGCAGTTCCCGCTGGGCACACAGGGATGGGGAGGAATGGGCAGGTAGGGCCTTGTCTTCTCAGAGATGCGTAGACAAGTGAATGCACTAATTACAGACAGTAAGAAGCGCTGTGGAAGGGGCGCATGGGTGGGTGGGTGGGGGGTGAAGAGTTGACCTGAGGCAGATGGAAGTTGGTCCTTGGCCCATACACTCCCAGTCACCCCTGCAGGGGTCCCCCTGCTCCCTCCTCTTTCCTGAGCCCCCTCTCCCAGCCTGGGCAGCTCTCCTCGTTTCCCAAGCAGCAGCCTGGACATCGGTCTTTCTGCGATGCTGTCCTTGAGCCTCCAAGGCTGCCCCTTTGGACTCACTGTCATCCTTGCATCTAGCTGTGTTACCGGGGGCAACCTGTCTGAGCCTCGGTTTCTGCATCTGTGACATCAGGGTGAAAACAGGACCTACTTCATAAGGACGTTGGGAGGATGAAACAGCGTAATTCACGTTACTGCAGGCGAGGAACTTGGAACCGGTGTGGGACGCAGCAGGCCCTGCGCTGTGTGGGAAGTTACTGCTGCTGCTGGTGTCGCCACCCCGATGGTAGGTTACAGCCCATCGTGGACAGCAGGCCTGGACAGCAGGCCTGGACAGCAGGCGGCATTTTGGGTGCCGTTGAATTCGGTCGCTCTCAATGCTAGCTCCACGTTAGTCGTCCCCAGGAAGCCTTTCAAGACACTGGCCTCTGGTACCCGCCCAGAGCAATTCTTTCTGTTTGGATGGGGTGGGACCCAGGCACGAGTGGCTTTGGAAGGCTCCCCGGTGACTCCACTGTGCACCCACAGTTGAAAGCCACCGGCCTAGGCCAAGCTCCTTTACCAGGTGGCAGAACCGGGTTCCGGAGAAGGCTGGACTTGCTTAGGTCACAAAGCAAGCGGGGGTGGGAGTCTTGGACCTTGTGTCTCTGGGAGTTTTATTCCCCACCCCCACCCCAACTTGTCTTTGAAGGGCTGTTTGTGCCCCCCGGGGCTGCAGAAGGTGAGGGTGCTTGCTTCTGGCCCCCTCGGCTCCGTCGCTGGGCAGCTGTGCACCTGGCTGAGAGAGGGACCTCTGCGGAAGCTGGTCTCTCGCCCTGGCAGCCAGGGCAGTGGAGGCTGGGAGCGGGTGGGACATCTGCTCAGAACAATCACGGGAGGGACAAACACACCGACTCCTGTAACTGGGGGCCAGGGCAGGAGATAGGTGGGTGAAGCCCTCCTCCGCTGACTTAGTGAGAGGTAGCTGGTGTCACGGGGAAACACTCCTGGCAGCCACGTTTCCCGGAAAACGGTTATCAGGGGCCCTATAGAGGAAGGGCTAGCTCGGAGTTGACGGGGCTCACGCCTCCAGAGGTAGAGGGACGCAGCAGGGACGCAGCAGGAACGCCTGGGCACCCACAGACCTAGGTTCAAACATCCACCAGCTGCATGGGCTTCTCTGAGCCTCAAGGTTCTGCTCTGTCAAATGGGGCTAAATTGGGTTGTTAGGAAAATGAAGTAAGTTAATGAATGAAAAGGGCTTGGCACGTGTTAATTGATCCATGGAAGGGGGTTGTTGTTATTATAATTGTGTTATTACAATTCTCCACTGAGGCAGCCTCAGAAGAGGAGATGGGGGTAGTAGCCCTGCCCCTGCTTGGGGAGAAAGAGATCAGTGTGTGGGTGTTGGGGTGTTAGTGGGGGACAGCACTGTTGACTCCAGGGAGGACATCCACCCCGATCATTCATTCCCAGGGGGGATTTCCAGAGGGGCAGGAAGCTGGCCAGGGGGTGGGGTGGGGTTGGGCTGGGGTACGGGGAGGCCAGGGCCATGGTCATCCTCCTGCCTGGACCCCGAGATGATACACAATACTCTGTGTTTGTGTGTGTGTGTATTTTTGACCCTGCATAAAAAATGAGTTACAAGCATTTTAAAAGTCAGGAGATTTTTACCCAAACATTCAGGTTTTCTTGAGAAAGTGGGGGGGATTTCTCCCTGACAGTGGGAATTGGGCTCCCCAGCCCCCACAGTTCTGACCTTGTCCGCTTCCCTCACCTGCCCCCCACCGCACTCCCACCCCACGGGTGTTTTCAAGGCCTGCTCTCCAGGGTAGCAGCATCTACACTGGACACTGAGGACGTCTCCGGAGGCCCCGCAGGGCCTGGCTGGGCCCCCACTGTCCCAGGTTGGCCACCTCGGGGCTGCAGGCACAGCCCCACCTCACTCAATGGTCCCGCCTTAGGTGACAGTAGGCACGCTCACTGAGACTCACCAAGTGCGTCCTGTGCACCAGTTTTTTTTAGAGCCACCATTCCAGGCAGTCCCCACAGGGGCTCCTGGGAAGGCAGCTGTGGCTGTCTGTCCCTGCCCCTCCACCCCACGCCGAGCTGCTGTGGGCAGAGCCGGGCGCAGGCTGGGGACTGGAGCCCACGGCCTGGGCCTAGTCATCGACTCCAGGCCTTGGGCAAGTGGCTTTGCTTTTCCGGGTCCCGGTTCCCTTCTCTGCAGGAAGGAGATCCTGCTGCCTGCTGCCTGCTGCCTGCTGCCTGGGGTTGTGGCAAAGACTAAGAAAATGCAGGCAAAATGCTTAGGGAGAGGCTTCCTCCTCCATGGCCGCTGTTAATACACAGGGTCTGGCAGAAGTAAGGCCCGCTCTGGAGTGTGGTTAGTAGGGTAACAATATGGATGTAATACTTCATATTTTTAACTTGAACATTTCACCTACAGTGTCACATGGTGTGCTTGAGTGTGATATTGTTATGTTATAGGATTACATGCTGATGATGTTGTAATAAAAGATTGTGTAATGAAACCAGGGGTGTTATTTGTGCCGCACCCTGTGTAGGAAACTGAAAGAACTACAGATTTGTTTGGGAGGTTCACGAATGAGCAGGGTGACAGCGTGTGGCCTGCGGTGGCAGCGCTGCCTCCCTGCCACCCCCCTTCCTCTGCCTCCCCCCATTACGGACAGAGGACGCTGGGCCGCTGTGAGAACACCACACCATGGGACCTTTTATTAGAACAGACATGTTTCATACAGGCTGAAGACCTGGAAACCCTGGGAAGTTTATGCTCAGCTGCAAACTCCAGAAATCACATGAGCCATGGCCGCTGTGTCACTGGGTGGGAGATGGGGTCCCAGGGTGCTGCCAGACACAGGAGCTCCCACCCTTCCATGTGGGTGTTCCGGGCAGAGGCTGGCTGCTCAGCCTGGGCTGCTGGTGGGTTCCCTGGTCTGGGGTTTTTCAGATGGGGGTTCCAAGCCCCCAATGTGGAGAAATGGCCTTGGCTGATGGGGTAGAATCTTTGAGGTCCTTGGCCAATGACTGCTTGAGGAAACAACCAAGAATTGGGACAGAAAAGATATAGCCCAAACAGAAGTCCTCATAGCACAGGCCTGGCAAGAAGGAGCTCCGCAGAGGGTGGGGGGCACGGGACCCGACAGACTGGAGCCCCAGGGAGCTTGCGCACGCCACTTCCCCCTTCCCGGGCCTCTGTGTTCCCACCTGAGAAATGGCCATATGACCCGTACCACTGGTTTGTTTGCACAACGGTACAAATAAACAGTAGCACAGCAAAGCCGCTCTGATCTTTTCTTTGATGACCCTGGAAGGCTGGGTCTGGGGGGAAGTTCAAGCTGAATATCGAGGGCTTTCAGCCGGACCACAAGGTGCTGTTAAAGTGGCAGCCCCTGGACACCCTCCTCCCCCGCCATCTGACTACAGGACTCAGCTACTGCAACCTGGCCCTGCAAATGAAGCCCAGGCCGTTTTTATTTCCAACCCTGGGAGACACCCTTCACCCCACAGTCAGGAGACACAAGGGACCCTGTATTTGACAGGGTGTTAGAGTTAGGAGCCCCCTCTTTCACCCCACCGGGAACACTGAGGCCAAACCCCATTCTGCAGATGGTAAGACTGAGGCCCGAGAGACACTCCGTCTGACACACACACACACACACACACACACACACACAGGCAAGAGACCCACAAAGGAAGTTGGTGCCATTCTCTTTGGCTCCGCTTGTTAAAAGATGAGGCATAGCTTTTCTTGGCCAGAGAAGAGGGATTATCATCTTCTTTCTCTCTCACCGTTTTTTCTTCCCAAGGAGTTGGGACTTTTTAATAGAAGTTGGTTTGTGTGCAGGCATTTTATTCCTCAATTAATTTCCATCTAAATGAGGTTTTCCCGGAGTTAACCAGTGTTTTAGTTCCGTTTGAGCTTAATTTGTATGACTGAAGCCTCCGTTTCTGCCGATTCCAATTTGCTGGGTGATTCTAGCTCTCATTACCTGGGCCAGCACGCCCCCTCTGCAGGCAGCCCCCCCCCTTCCTGGAGCTGAGAGCGATTTCCATTAGCAATTCAGGGGCAGGGGGAGTCCCTCTCCTCTCCCAGTACCACTCAATAAATAGGAAATAAATTATTAAATAAGCAACGTTCTGATGAGGGACCCCCATCATGGTATTTACAATGCAAAGCAACCACCCTGAAAGAAAAACCCTCAAAAAGTAAAGAAAAACAAACAAACAAACAAAAAATGGCCACAGATGGAGGGGAGAGGACAACTCTCTCGGCCTCAGCTGCGGTCGGTGGGAAGGGAGGGAGAGGCTGTAACCGAGCACTGCTTCCCAGCACCGGCGTGGCACCTCCGCTGGGCCTGGCCGGTGCAGGAGGCGGCGAGTTTTCAGGAATGCTAGAGGTCTTTAAATTTTTTTTATGAGACAAAATCTTCTATTCAGCTGGAGAGAAAAGCAAGAGATATGCACGTGAGAGTACTTTGGGTATTTGGGGAGGAGAATATGGCAGAAGAAAAGATAGAAGTAGGACTTGGGGAAAAAAGTGCTTTCACACCTTTGGGAGCACCCTGAATTTTGGCCTCGTTACACAAAGCCTTCTGGGAAAGATGGGTCTGAACAAGTCAGTGATGGGGCCTCTGAGACGGAGACCCCGTGTCGCTTGGACATCTGAATTTCGTTTTATTTCTGAAAGATGGACTTTTCTTCAAAGAGAGGGAAGAAGTATAGGAATGGAGTCGAACCTGGATGGGCTAGAAACGTTCCTGGGTGGGGGCTTTGAATTAGGCAGCTTTCTCTTCATTAACGAGAGGGATGTCACGTACTGCTTCCAGCTTTTGCTCTCGTGATGAAGAACCTCCTAAAAATGTTCCGGGGGGATGTTTCGCCTTCTTTCCCTGCATCTCCGTGAGCTCAGTCCGTCTTTGAAGAACGGCCCAGGGCTCGGGTGGACACTTCGGGCCGTATCTTAGAAACTCCTCCACGAGTCAGAGGGGGAAACCGCAGCCCAGAGAAAAAGGGCAATCGGTCCGGGTTCAGTCGGTCATTCGGTGAATAGCGGTAGCAGGAAGGTCAGGGGCTGCCTGTCCTTGACCTCGAGCCACATCTGCCCCCCACCCCCCCTCCAGTTCCCGGACTGGTTCTCGAACTCTGTTCTCATCAGGAGCAGGTTTCGGCAGTTTACCTCATTACCGGGAGCAGAAAGTAATGAGGGTAGGCTGAGACATGGCAATGTCAGGGATTGGGAGTTCTGGTTAAAAGTAAGGGTGCCGGTGCCCCAACACGAGTTTTTCTGTTTGGAGCGGAAAACACAGAAGATGTAAAGGAAATTAGGGAAACACACCAAGTGAGCGGGAGGGACAAAGATCTCCCCCAGGGGGCGCTTAAGCAGTCTTCCGGCAAACATTCCCCCAGCCAGGGCGACTCCTTTGCTTAGGCGCTCGGGCTAAGGCAGGGCAGAGTCACATGACCAGAGAAACCACCAGGCCCACCAAACCCAAAGCTGGACCAGCCAAGCTGGCTGTTTCCAGGCAAGGAAGAGTTACTTTGGGAAGGGAGGGAGCCGCCTCTCGCCGCCAACCACTGCTGGTTGGTCAGAGAAGGGAGCCGGTAAAGACCTCTAGGTCCTGCTTCCCAGGATGCGCCTGAAATGACCTTCTTGTGGGATACCTGTCGCTGCTCCTTTTACCTTATTTTTTAATTTCAAAATATCTTTGCTCTCTCTCTTGATAGAACAGCAAGAGACCACATGCAAAAGAGGGCTTTCGCTTTGGGTGTGTGCACCTCTCCCCGGGTGGCCGAATCCCCGTCACAAGGCAGCGGATCCACTGCAGAGGGAACAGAGCATCTTGGGGGATGGGGAGGGACTGGCGCCAGGAGTCAGAAGCCTGAGTAACTGACAGGAAACCAACCATGTACGTTCAGAGAAGCCCAGGAGGGACCCTGCCCACTAATACCTGCTGTGGAATAAGGTGGAGGCCAAGATAGGCATCTCCCTGTCCCTTTGTCACAACCCTTGCCTTAGTCTCCAGGTTTGAGCTTCTTGTCTGAGCCAAGTGCATGGGGTCCCAGTGTGGAGCCCGAGCCACTCTCAGCCACCATGGGCTCCAAACGCAGGCAGCTGCTTCGATAAGCACCAACGGAAGCCTCATCAGCCCACTGAGAGGCGGCACCTGTGTCTCCTGTGGGCTGCCTGGAACACTTTCACGGGTGATTTTGACTGTGTGGGTTTCGCCTTCCACACTAACAGCAGGCGCCAGCTCCCACGTAAGCTGTGATTCCACTGTACCAGCTCAGTGCCTTAGCTCATAAGCTTCTTGGCCATTTTCATTTTTTTTGGTACCTCAGCTGGAGAGCAGAGGCTGGGGTGCAGACCTGAACCTCACCAATGGTGGGCCAAGCAAGGCACCTGGGGGCCTGAAGTGCTTCCAGACCACCTCCAGGATGTCCTGGGGCCTAGGGCTCAGTGGGTCCCACCTACAGGGGAAAGGGCAACATCCCCACCCACACCCAGCTTGTCAAATCCCACCTACAGAGACAGGAGAGGAAAGAGAGATGCCCAGAAATAATTTAGAAGACCCCCCTCCTCCCCACACACACACACACACACACACACAAAACCTCTCCATGTAAATAAATAGTTGAATACTGCTAATGGGGACAGAGCGAGATCTCATCACATAAATAAATAAATAAACATAAATACATACAATAAATAAAAGGTTTGCTAGCAGCCCCAGGCAAAATGGTCCCCTGGAGTTGCATGAATGGAGGCAGTCTGAATGCGAGGCCCGGGGGCCTCTCACCTCGGTCCTGCCAAGGAGGCTGCTAGGCTCTGCTCCGGGGAGCCTCTGTCTCCATGAGGGGAGACTGGAGTCCAGCAGGGAGCCTGGGCAGGGAAGAGGGTTATTTACACTTGCTGTACATGCCCTCCTGGGGCGCCTGCCATGGGCCCTCCACAGTGACAGCATCGGCATCTGCACGCCTTGGTGGGCAGGGCCCAGGGCTGGGCCAGAGGGCATCATGGGAAGGCAGGCCCTCCTTGGCTGCCTGGACAACCTTGCTCCACTCTCCCGGTGGAGGAAGGACGTTTGGGGAGGTTCAGGGCAGTTTCTGGCCCCACAGGCTGATGTGAAGGCAAAGACCTGGGAGGGGCGGATCCCTGCTTCCAAACAAAAGGATTTCCCCCCTAAATGTCTTCCCTGTGGCATGAGGGCCAAAGAGTCCTCGATCCCTGCTTCCACAGAGCCCCAGAGCCAGAGCTGGGAGCTGTCTCCTCTCGCTCCCTCCACGCCCTGCCCTGCTGCTGTTGCCACCACAAGCTCGAAATTCACCTGCGAGGCTCAGGAAAGCCAGTTAGCTGGTGAGGGGATGCCCCAGGTTATTTTAAGGATCCTTTCTCCCACACCCTTGTCCTCAATTACTTCTGTGGATGGAGCAGCTGCTGGTATTTGTGTCAGAGATGGACTCGCCCTCCGCGCCCAGCCTTAGGCAGGAGGTGGGCTGAGGGCAGAAACAAGGGTGGGGCTTCCCCAAGCTGACAAGGAACTTCAGAATCCAGGGGCAGCCCAAGATATGGAGCGTCCAAGCCCCGCCCACTCTCTGAATGTGGGCCTTCCCCCTCAAACCTGAGCTGCTGTGCCCCATCCTGGCAAAATTCCTGAGGCAAAGGGGGTGGCTTAGGATGAGGGTGGGTGGGTGGGTGGGTGGGTGTTCAGCTGCATTGGGTAGGATCCAGGGTGTGGCACTCTGGGCGGTGTGGAGGGCAGGCAGGCGCCAGCCAGAGGGTAAGGCCAGACGGGCTGGCGCTGCAGATGGCAGCTGGCCACGGCACTGGGGAACGTTCGGCAGATGGTCCTGTGGAATTTACTTGGTGCCAGCTAGTGGGGCTGAGACAAATTTGGGAAATGGGGGTGTAGACCATGCTGTCCCAACTGTCCGCTGTGTCCTTTCTCAGTGAGGTTGCAGGGCCCCTGTGAACAGTCAGGGGGCATCTTGGTAAGCCGAGTGGTGGCCTGTCCATTGCTGGAACCTGCTGGGCTGCTTTTCCGACCAGGCTGGTACATCTGGAGCAGCGGCCTGACCTCTTCCTCTGCGTTTCCGCACTTGTTATCAGAGGGCCCTACTGTCAGCTGGAATGTCTGTGTCCCCTACTCATATGCATTCCCTCTTTTAGGACTTGAGAACCTTCTAGCCTTTGCTCTGGCCTGTCTGGGGAGGTGACCAGCCTGACTCCATCTCCTGGGGTTGAATCGCTCTTGATCTCTTCTAATCCCCCCACCCCCCGACATCCCCATGAGGGATGGGTCCATGGACATGCAGCCACAAGACTGAATGAGGGGAGAAGGAGGGTGGGTGGGACAAATTAGCCTTGCCCTTCCGTATGCAGCCCGGGAGCAGGGTGTGAGCAGAACCATCTACATCTTCCTGGCCAGGCCCAAATGTTGGAGTCACGGACCCATTGCTTCTTATAAAACCTTGAGGGTTTTTTTTGTGCCAACAGAGGGTGGGTGTTTCTTTTCATACGCCCAGGCCTGAATTGAGCCCCAGGATGGTGCTGGTGGAGGCTCTTAGCAGCTCGTACCCTCTTTTCCTCCTCCCCAGGAGAACAGAAAGGACAGGGTCCAGGAGCCCTCAATGTCTGTCACCAAGGAGAAGGCAGGGTGGGCAGAGAGTGGGGGAGGCTGGCCCAAAGATAGGGCCCAGTCCCCGCAGGCAGCTGGCTCAGAGGAGGGCCCTTGCTTAGCGCCTGGTGCTGGAGTAGCTGCCTGCTGAGCTGTAGCTTCGGCTCCGACTCCGGCTCCGGGAGCCCAGACTGGGGCTGCGGGAGCTGGAGCTGCTGCTCGTGCGGGTCCTGCTCCGGCTCCGAGTGCGGCTGCGGCTGCGGGAGTAGCTGCGACTGCGAGAGTAGCTGCGGCTGGCTGAGCGGCTGCTGCTGCTGCTGTACCAGGAGGAGGCGCTGCTGAGGCCGCTGGACGAAGAGGGGCTGGGCCGGTAGTAGGGGATGGGGCGTTTCCGGGCGCTGTGGAGACCAGAGGGGGCACATGTGAGGGCCAGACTCCTCCCAGCCTTCCCGGAGCCTCAGCCATGTCCCGAAGGAAGGCAAGCAGCAGCCTTCCACTCCCCCTAGACCCTTAAGAAAAGATTCTCCCCTTGCAGTTCTGAGAACATCGAGCAAACAAAAACTAGCGCTGACAAGTCTTAAAAAGAGATAATTTCACTTTTTAACACAGAAGGCCTGGGGTGCAGAGCCTCCAGCTGGCCGCGGAGTTTGTTATTTTTACTTTCACTAGAACCTTCTATTTACGGACGGGGAGGCTGATTTTCCATTCACTGTGGCATATCAAGTTCCCTTTTGAAATAAATGTATGCACCTCTAAAAAAGGGCAAGCCTATTTAAAGAAAATTAAGTGACTGAAGTTGGGAAAATACTGCATGAGTTCATCAAGAAGCCAGAGAGTCTTCTGGAAACGCCACTCCCTTTACCTCAGCCTTCCTGCAAGCGGACGGACCCCAAGGACACCTTCTGTCAGCGCAGTGGGTGCAGGAGACCCTTCCTTCGCGCCAGGGGGCAGGCGATGCCATCACCCCGTCTTCCTGTTTGGGACCCACGTTCCTTTCCCTCCCCCAGGCCACCCCCAGGGGGGAGGTACAGACCGGCCAGGAGCTCCGCCCCTTCCCTGGGGGAGGGGGGTCTCTGGACCACGCGGCTGACCCACGAAGGGTCAGCAGGAAAAGCCCAGCTGATGGGCAGGCACCGGTTTTAGGGCGGCGCTCTGCCATTCTCCCAGGCTCCCAGGCCGGGGACACTGTGTCCGCTCAGACCGCAGTCCCTCTTCTCCGACCCGACCTTTACAGAAAACCTGTCCGCCCAGTCTGACCCTTCAGTCCGCTATGATGGCACAGAGCCGGCCCTAGTGCTCTGCGCTTAGATTTAAAAGCATGTTCACGTGCCTGTGTCTCCTTGCACTTCAGCCTCATGACACTCCTGGGAGTTATTTCCACCAGTCCTTCGTGGGTGAGAACCGAGGCTCTGGGAGGCGAGGACACTTTCCCAGAAGTCACTGGAAAGCGGCCTGGCCAGGATGCCCCTCCAGACCCAGCACTCTCCTCCTGACCCACCTCCAAGAACCTTTGGCACTTAATCGAGGCTGCCTTCTGCACGCTTGGCTCGGGGTGTCATTACGGATGCATCCATCTGAGCCTAGATTCTTGCATGTAGCTCTGAGGGTCGTCTGTCTCCCCTGCCCAACCCCATCCCCAGGCGAAAGCCCTGTCCCATTGAGGGGACCCCATTCCCTGACCCTGACCCTACTCTTTTCCGCAGCCCCGCCTCCTGACCACAGCTCCAGGTCCAAATCCTGGCCCCACCCCTTTCCCAGCCCCCACTAGCTCCGCCCATCCCGGCCCAGGCCCCGCCCCCACTGCCCCTACTTTTGCAAGCCTGGCAGTGTGGGCCCAGGCGCTGACTTGGCCCGGAGGTTTTGAATGGAAACAACTTCGGTGGTTGGGAGTTTGACGGGAAAGGGAGTCCCTGAGCTCCCACAATTCTGCAATCCAGCCCCAGGGAGGCAGGGAGAGAGCCTGAGGCGGAACAGGTGGGGAGGGCGTGGGAGTGAGGGTGAAGGTGGGCACGGCCAGGCCCCTGGCGCCTCACCTGGTTATCCTCCGCGCCTCCAGGTGGCTCGGGGAGTCTCTCCGGCGCTTCCGCATGGGCGAGTAGGACCTCCGTCTCTGACGCGCTCGCTCGCGCTCCCGCTGCTGCGAGTCCTTCTCACTGTACTTGGGGTCCCGCTCCCTGAGGGATGCGGAGGGATTACTGGGGAGCTGGCCCTGGTCTGGCTTCCTGTGCCAGGGGTGGCTCGCTTCCTGTCCCCAAGGCCCTCCACCCCAGTGGGGCAGGCGACAGGATCTGCACCGGGCAGGGATGGGGCAGGAGGGCGGGAGGGAAGCAGACACTGCCGTGGAGAGTCTGCGTGGGTGGGTACTGTGGGAGTGGGCCGGCATGTGCAGGTGTCAGCCTTTGAGAGTGGGCAAGACAGGGGTGCGGGGGCTGCCGGGACCGGGATTTGAAGTTACACAGGCCCTGGGGTGTAAGAATTGGGGGCTCAGGTGTGGGTGTGTGAAAGGTATGGGTGTGAGTTCCGGGGTGTGGCCGTAGGAACGTTTGGGGTGGGGGGTACGTTAGGACACAAGGATATATATGGGGCCTAAGCTGCCGCTCCAGCTAAGATAAAGGGAACTACAGGAGTATTTAGCCATCATTCTACTCCTACTCTGGCAGGGTTTGACCTAAAGGGAATAGGGGCGGGGCTTGGGGACTCTCCACAGATGTGCCTCTTGGAGGCGGGGCCTACTCTGAGGGGTGGGGCCAGCACCTGGGGGCGGAGCCGGTACCTGCTGGGGCTGTAGCGGGAGTAACTGGGGCTGCGGCGGGATCGAGAGCTTCTGCTGGGCGGGCTCCTTTTGCCAGACTTGGAGGAGTAGCTGGGTGAGCGCGAGTAGGACCTGGAGGAGAGGAGGTAGCCTCTGAGGAGCCTGCTGAGCTCCACCAGGGTTGCCCAGGATGTCTGCTGGTCTCCAGTCTTTTTCTTTCTGGAGGCCAGGCAGAGGAAGCAGGCCCTTACTGGGGAATGAAGTCCCCTCCCTTTCTGGTGGTTAATAATAATAATATGGACAACTTCCTCTCATTGAGTTCTTAGCTACCTGGCCACTTACTAAGCTGTGTGACCTTGGGCAGGTGGTCTCTCTTCTCTGAGTCTCATTTGCAAAATGGGGGTAAGAATAGCACTTACCCGATAGAATTGTAGATTAGATGAGTACATTAGGGTAAATCACTTATGGTATTGACACAGAGCCAGCACACAGGACATATTAGCTATGCTGTATCTGCGTTACCATATTATGTCTTTTACCATATTATGTCTCGCCAGACGTTGAACTAACGCTTTGAGTTCATATCTCATCTAATCCTCAGCACATCCTTGGGTTAGGTGCTACTTCCAACCCTGTTGTATATACGGGGAAACAGAGGCACGGAGAGGTGATATAATTTGCTCCAGGTCACTCACCTTGTAAGGGACTTGAACCCAGGCCTGTTTGCCTACCAAGTGCTCTTGACTCCCAGTTAGGCTACATTGTTGCACATCCAAGTACGTACTGTTCTGGTCCTTCCAGTCCTCTTCCCACTCTGCTAACGCCTCCCCCTTTTAGAGTTCCTCTGCCAGTTTCCCAGGAACATCTGCCCTTCTTTCTCATCGCCCTAAAGTCAGGCTGTCAAATAACGTTCATCTTCTGTGTCTGGGAGCGATCTCCTAACGGTGACGGTGAGCTGAGAGGGACTGCACAGCTGTGTGCGTCCAGGGGGAAAGAGCGCCGTGACGGACCAGCAGTGTCTGCTATGGGCACAGGGATGGGTAGGGAGACTCTCTCACACTCTGCTTTCCCAGCTTTTCCTCAAAAAGAAAAAGAAACTGTTTCCCCATCAATTCTTTTTGATTTGAAAAGGCTTGCTACAGCTTGCCTTCCCCTAGCTGTTCGTTAGGTGTTCCCTGCTGTCTTTGGCATCCTGACCACCAGGCCCCTTAAACACGGCCCCGGGGCTCTGAGCTTCCACGCCGCCCAGGGCGGTGCGAGGAGTGGGGGTGAGGAAGAGCTTCTCCAGGCTCCAGGCCCCAGCACAGTGTCCAGCTACGGCCCCTGGAGAGTGTGCTCCTGCCAACTAGCTCTTTGGTTGTTCGTTGAAAGATGTGTAAGAAAGACTCAAGATGAAACACACTTTTGGACACTTTCAAAGGACGCCGGGCACTTCTGTCCACCCACCGCACAGCGCCCTCTTTCCGTGGAGCCGTGAGCCAGTTTTCGTGCACTGACTCATCGCAGTAACTGCTCTGCTCAGCCACTTGCGCAGTTACTATCTCCTTTGTTACTGATGTCACAGTTGGTGGAGCGATGCCCCTTTTTGCTTTTTCTGTCAGGGAGCTCAGAGTGGTAGCTGCAGCCCACCCCCATGCAACTCTACAAAGTAGACGTGCCTTTAGGGCTTAACCTTTCTCGTGACTTCATTTTATTTCTCTCCTTAGTCCTCCTCTTAGTCTGATTTGTCCTTCTATTTATGTCACTCAGTCATACCGAATATTTCTATCAGCTGCCTGGTCTCCTCTTTGTGAATGAACTGGTTTTGAAGTAACCAGCTAAGCAACTGTTCTGTTTGTTTGTTTTGATTCTATGGTTGCAGAAAAGGAAGAGCAGGGCTGCTCCTGGGAATTCCTGTTTGCGGAGGAAAGCTGGACGCCCCGAAGCGACGGGTTGGTTAGACTGGGTGGAATCTTCCAGTTCCTGAGATCTTGTGTCTGCTGCCTTATTATCCGATATGAGAAAATCAGTTGCAAATACCAACCACTACTGTAACTGAGTGGCAGAGTGCAAAAACAGGGACAAGTCTTCTTCTTCCTGTAGCCACACCCCTTGAACTGTGACTTTGCAGCCCCTCCCACTAAGAGGGGCACCCCTTGCATCTGGATTGGTCTCTGTGACTTGCTCTGGCTACAGAATGGCAGAAGGGGTGTCACATCCACTCCGAGCCTAGGCCTCAATGGCCTTGCACAGTGCTGCCGTCTCCCTCTCTCTCTGTCTGTCCCCACACAAGCCCCCTCCTCTCAGAACCTTGCCATCACCGTGTGAAGGAGCCCAGACAAGCCTGCTGGAGGGTGAGACACCACATGGGGCAAACCCGCCAGCCCCCAGGCAGCCCACCGGCTGATGGAAGACACCTGCGTGAGCCCAAGAGCGACTGAAGAACCACTTAGCTGAGCCCAAGCCCGAATCACCCATAGAATCAGACATTAAATAAACACTTGTTTAAGGATCTACGTTTGGGGGTAATGTTTTTATGCAGCGGAGCTAACTGACACACAGAGCTAGCGGAGTCATCCCTATGCCAATAGCAACGACATTGCTCTCAGTACCCTGTAGTTCTCAGAACAGCCCTTCAGGGTGAGTATTGCTATTGTTTTCATTTTGCAGATGAGGACACTGAGGCCCAGGGAGATGAACGGAGGCCCAAGGCCACCAGCTAGTACTGGGCGAAGGGGCATCCAAGCTCCAGTCTGCCTGACTCCCCTCCCCCATGGGTCCCAGGACCTCTCTGGTCACCTTGTCAGCTCCCGAGGAGGAAATGCTGCAGAGCCAAGGTCCACACCACACTCACCTTTTCCCAGAGGAGGTGGATCGACTCCGGGTGTACCTGGGGGAGGCCCTGGGGTTGGGGGACCGAGAGGAGTGGCTGGAGGAGCGGGTGCTGCCATAGGAGGAGCTGCGGGAGCACCCTCTCAGAGAGGAGCTCCGGGCCGGGGAAGGGACCACATTGGACTTCTTCACCTCCGCGCAGCCCATGCACGGCGACTGCGGTCCTCTGCGGAGGGAGAACGTTTGTTAGTGCCGGCGGGCCTGCTGGCCTGGGGCGCCCGCGCTGGTGCTCACCGCCCTACCTCTGCCCTGGCTGGCTGCGGGACTCCCGCAGCCCTCTCCGCACCCCTTTGCGTCCTACCTCTGGGAGGGGTTCCTAGGCCTCCAGTGTTGGAGTAGAGACAGTGGGACACATCCCCCAGGTTAGGGGGCACATCTGAGTATTTTGGGTCACGGGGCAGGGGCATGATGGGACAGACGATCAAATCACATGCTGGGAGATTTACCGCATTTTGCCGTATATATGCGCACCCACGTTTTTGTGGCGCATGGAGCCATGCCCGGCTCCTGCTGGGTTCTGAGGACGTGCTCATTTGCAATGGGCCAGGGGTCAAGTGCAAATCATGTTAGTATGGTTTCAGGGTTCATAGTGACCTGGCCTCTGTGCACCCATCCAGGCTCAGCTCTTGGCACATCCCTCTCTGGACTCTGGTCCTAGTAAACTATTTGTCCCTCCTGGAGTGTCCTTGTCCCCTCCCTTGTGTCCAGGCCTCAGAGTGTTTCCACTGCCGGGAACCCTCTTTCCTCCCCTCAAGACCTGAAAACTCCTCCTCACTGTTCAGGTGCTAGTTCGACCTCCCCTTTTCAGGGAAGCCCTCCCTGACACCCTGAGGTCTGGTTGGGTGGCCTCCAGTGTGCCACCCCAGGCCCCGCCCTCAGGCCTCCCTCAGCCCCGTGACTGCACTTGGTCTCATAATTGTTTCTTCCTCCCGCAGACACCGAGCTCCTCGGGGACAGGACTCCCGTCCCTCTGGACCCTGTATCTCAGCGCCGAGGACAGAGCCTGACGTGTGTGTCCTAGGTTGTCAGTGAATGGAATAATCACTTTGTGATTCTGAGTGTCCTGGACAGTCGCATCATCTTCCTTCCCAGGCATCATCTCCCTGGCCCCCTGCCGGACTCAGGGAGCTGGCACACTTACCATCCCAGTGCACAGGGAGGGCTCAGGAGGGCAGGCCACTTGCTCAAGGCCACTTGGATGCCCAAGCCCAGATCTGTCCAGCGCTGAAGCCCATGGCCTTGGCACCTTGCCAGCACCGCCCCACCCCAACTCACTATGGTTCCCTGATTCAGGGCTGACGCCTCTTCCCCTCAGCTCTCTGCTCCCCGCTGACAGGACAAAGGTGGCATGGATTTAAAGATCGGTTATGTTTCAAAGTGAGAGGCTGGGGCTCAGTCACTCAGTCCAGCTGTCCCCGGAGAGTAAATGAAGTGGGTGACTGCGAGGGGCCAGCTGGGCTTGAGCTCCAGGTCTGGGGACAGATCTGTGCTTGAAGCTGGGTGTTGGCCCTCATGAATGGTTTCTCAACCACTCCAGGCCTCAGTTTCCCCATCTGCTAAAATGGGGTTATGACAGTACGTGTCCCATAAAGGTTTGGCGAGGAGATGAGGAAGGCGGTTCATGGAAAGCACCTGGCATGTACCTAGTGTGGAGTCTCAGGCTCCGTAAATATTAGCTGCCGCTATTTCTGCCTCTGCTGCTGCTGCTGCAGCTAGCCTCAGTTTTTCTCACACATCAGCAGTAAATCAGCAGACACATGGCCCTGTGCTCCCGTCTGGGGACATCACTGCCTGTTCTCAGAGACAGTGATGTTCACTCTGGCCCAGCCCTGGCCCCCAGCCAGGCTTGAGTGGGAGCCGAGGTCAGGGGTGTCCTGAGCAGGCACACCACAGGTCGGGTCTACGTGTGGACGCCAAGCGGTTGGTCTGGGACTGAGGTGGCTCTGTGCTGGGGAGAAAGGGCGCTCTGTCCTTGAAGACGGCTTCACTGCCAAGGCGGAGGGGAGAGCCACTGAATGAAAGGTACAGAGCCAAGTGCCATAGCTGATATTGTGACAGCATCCTCGGTGATTAGCATTTTGTTGCGGTTTCTTGAGTGACAGAGTAAGGAGGTGATGAAACTGCAGAATCACAACGGTCTCATAAGTGGCTGCATGGAGGCACTTTCTGCGGGAAAACTGCATCTCACAAGTGTGTTAAATGGGCAAAAAGTTGAGACGTCTCCATGTCCTGTCATAGCCTGATCTCCCTCTGCCTGACACCATCCTATGGGATGGACACCCACACCCACACACAACTTCCCACACGTACGGCCGCCCCCCGCCCCACATCCCCGTCGGAATGGCACACTTGTTACAACTAATGGACGCACGTGGACACACCAGTATCAGCCCAAGTCCTCAGTTTACATGCAGGCTCACTCTCAGTGGTGTCCACTGCATGGGTTTTCACCAGTGTGCACGCACACGTGCCCACCACCACTGTCTCACACAGAGCAGTTTCGCTGCCCTAAAAACCCTCTGCTGTGCCCACTCGCCCCTCCCTCCCTGCATAGCCCCCGTGAGCCCTGGTCCGTCACTGCCTCCAAATCGCCGCCTTCTCCAGAACGTCCTAGAGTTGGAATCACACAGTGTGTAGCCTTTCCAGACAGGCTCCTTTCATGTTGTAAAATGGTTTTATGGTCCTCCATGTCTTTTCATGACTTAATAGCCCATTTCCTTTGAGCTCTGAATAATATTTCATTGTCTGGATAGGCCACAGATTATTTGCCCATTCACCTGCTGAAGGGCATCTTGTTTGCTTCCAAGTTTTGGCAATTATGAATAAAGCACTATAAAAACATCCACTGTGGGTTTTTGAATGGACACAGATTTTCAATGCATTGGGGTAAATACTGTGGTATGTGTTTAAATGGCAGTCACTTTAAATGAATTCAATGTTAGGCCTTCCCCTGAGATTATTGGTGAAGATAACATCTGTTTTGTTTTGTTTTTTTTCCTGGCCCAGCCTCCACCCCTCCCCCTGATCTCCCTACCCTGGCTTTTCCTCCAGAGAACCAGCCCTCCCTCCATTTTAGTGGACGTGGGAAGACTCTACTCATTAGCCCTTATGGTGGCATGGGGCAAATGCTGACCAAGAACACAGCATCCCCTGGGCCAAAGTGATTGGCCCAAGGTGGGCAAACGGCCCACGCTGGGCCAAGCAGAATCAGTGAGCACCCGCCCTGATAGTTGGCTGAAATTTGGGAGAACGAGGCATGTTCCTTCCACTGGCGGGCTGCACTAGCAGAATGTTAGCAGGATGGCACATTTGCCAATGCTTTGGGAGGGTTTGCTTAAGAACTGGAACCAAGAGAGAAAGAAGCAGAGCTGAGAGATGTAACAGGAAAGACAGATTCCCAAGGATATATTTTTTGAGCCCCTGGATCCAGCTCTACCTGAAGCTGAATATCCTTGGATTTTTCAAAAACATGCCAGTTTGAGTTTTATCCCTCTTGCAAATAAAAGACTCCTGGATCAGAGCCCAGTGGGTGGTGCTAGGGAAGGGGGAGAGATATAGACAGTGGAGTTACGGTGGGTCCCCCTCCTCCTGCCCCGGTGTACTGACCTTGGCTCTCTGCCCCTGCTGGTGGGGGAGAGACTCTCCAAAGTGGTCCCCTTGTTCTGGGGTGAGGAGGTGGTGAAGGAGTTCCCTGAATCAGAGGTGTTGCCGCTGTTGAGGTCCCGGCTCTTGCTGAGTTCCCCGCTGGGGCTCCCCTTCTCCTGACCCCGAGACCTGGTCGAGCTGATCTGCGTGGAGGGTGGCGAGGAGGTGTCGTTGCCTGAGTCGTACTCTTGGGAGCGTCCTCGGGAGGTGGCAAGCGGGCTGGCTGTTTTGGTAAAGAGGTCAGCAGCAGACCCCGACCCAGTGATCTGAAAGCAAAAACACCCGTTGGATGCTGCTGAGCGCCAGGGCTGTGGGCTGCGTCTAAATAACCTAGAAATGTTTACCATCATGATGCACTGTAACGAAAGGAAAGAGAGAGAGAGGAGAGGAGAGGAGAGACGCCAAAAAACAAAAGCACAAATTCCTGAGAGAGTACCACAGAAAGGAGATTTTTCTTTACCCCCTGCTAGGATAACGGGAAGATTTTAGGTATCATGCAGAGAAAAAGCATGCGATCCAGATTAAACAAAAGAAAAAGGAAATTATACAAAATTTAATTTCTAATGAATTAACTCAAACCAAAGAGGCAACTTAATAGAAGGGGGAGGGGGTGTAAACACCCTTAAGCTAAAACAATAATAAAAATAAACGAAGGGGAAGGGGAAAAAGAAATGGAGCTATGGGCCTGAAAAAATATATCTTGAAACTTAAAAAAAAAAAGATATAAAGCCAAAATTTTAAACTTCAACCAAATTCTCAATGAATTGGATTTTTTTTTAAATAAGAAGTTGCCTGGATAGAACCCTCAACAAATATCACATGGGGAAAAGAAATGAAATAAAGATGAGTTTTTTAAAAATATATATATAATGTCAAGGCCACAAAATGACATTTTAGTAGCTGTCAATTAAAGGGGAAAAGAAATGGGGGCGGGGACAAAAAATGGCAGTCAAATAGTCTGGCTGAAAACAAAGAAACAAAAAGCTCACTACGGATACGGAGTGTGTCCTCTCCCCCTGGAGAAGGCAGCTAAGGCTCTCGAGTGGCTTCTAATAAATTCTCTCATGTCTTTGCGGATTTCATCCACTTACCAAGCAAGAACTCCTCCTTTAGTAGGTAGGTAAGGTGTAAGAGAAAGGGAAGAGCGGGCAACGTGAGTCCATCATTAGAGTCGCAAATGACAAGAAAAAACACACACCTTTCTGCACATCCTCACACGGGGCCCTGCACTGTGCGTTTGGGTTCTGCGGTGTCCTGGACAGGGGAGGCCTCGGTTCTGTTTGGTTTCCTCAGGGAAGGGACCTCCAGCCATCAACACTAACCTCGTGCCAGCCCCTTCGTGCCCAAGCTGGATCAAGAAACCCTCGCTGAAAGTGCAAGTGGGGGCTAGAGGTTGCCTCTGTCTAGGTGTCAAGATCAAGGCGACCTGGGGAGGGTGTGCTTGCAACAGAGGGCTTTGGGAGGGACTTGGAGAGTTGGCTTTGGGGTGACCGGCAGTGAGGAGGGGCTCCCACAATCCTGCTTGGGGTTGACCTGGGGCAGATAAAGGAGCACAGGAGGCGGTGGAGGGCCCGCCCTTGGGAGGACCGTGGCATGTGCAGAAGCACAGCGTGTGGTTTTGTTTAAACGTTCCAACAAGTCTCATGGCGGGGATGCCACCGGGTGCGGTATTCCGGCCCCTGCCAACAATGCCGCGAGTACTTGGCTGTGGCAGAAGGGGCCCTGGCTCTGGGCCCCCTCCAACAACAGCCATCCCCATGGGGCAAGAAATCTGTGGGATGGAGAGGGCACAACCCTGAGACCACCTCCCTGAGACTGCCCTCTGGTGCCTGAGATCCCAGGATGCTGTTTAAATGGCCCCTGGGTACCCCCCCCAGAGTCTCCACAGGCTCATCCCTAGCCCTGCTCCCCCAGGAGTAGATCATGCTTCCAGGCCCAAGTCCAAGGTCCAAGGGGGCCTCTTTGGATGGAACCTGGATGTCCAGGTCTAGGTGTCCCCCCGCACATTGGTGCTGGATGGTGTGAAAGGTGGGGAGGAAGGGGAGGGGCCAGGCCCTGGGAGTAGGTCTCCCCCATGCTGCCACACTGTGGCCTGGCCCTCAGAAGGGGCTGGGGCTTTAAACTTAAATCTTGCTTTCAGATAATTTGGAAGGGATGCTCGCCAAGACAGGAGAACAAGTTTCATTTCAGTCTGCTGGCTCGACTGACACTGCACATTCAGACAGAGTGTGTGGGCTTCCTTCAGATGCTTGCTCGGGCCCCCCAAATGCTGGAGCAGGCCTCACCAACGAGAGCCTGCCTGCTCCCCACTTTATGTCTTGGGCTGTGAACCTGAAGGAGGGAGGGGCTTGTGGCATTTCTGCCTTCTCAGCAGGTGGTCCTGACTCAGACAGGGAACTGGGAGGATAACAGAGAAAACCAGGACAGCTCAGGATGTCACCCCCCGACTGGGGAGGCAGGGCTCCCTTGTGGGTCCTCCCCAGAGGCTTTGCGCACAGACACAGGGGTGGTCCCGCTCTGCCAAGTTCTACCCAGCACAGCTGCTGCTTTCCTTGCTTGGGGTCCTGGCAAGCTTTACTTTGGGAGAAGGGACCACCTCTGTCAAGAGTAAGGAAGCCCCATGCCAGGCAGCTAGATGCTGGGACCCAAGCTCTCAGGCTGCGGCTCGGGCCAGGGATGGGCTCAGAGCATCTTTGCTTCAGAGATGGTGAGTGTTCGGTGGCCAGGACATTACAAGTGAGTCAGGAGGCCATTCTTGGAGGGACCCGGGCTCAAGTGCAGGGACCCCGAGAACAATGGTTTCCCGTATCTCCCGGAAACATGCTACCTGGGGGCATCCAGGCTGGGCCTCTGTCTCTCCCCGCACCTGTTTCCTGCCTCAACTACTAAGTTCAAATGACTGGCCCTGGTGCATGGTGGGTTCCCATGCACAAAGATTTCACCAGTGGGAGGCCGCTCGGGGCTGGTGGTTGGAGAAGGGGACTTTTCTTTTCCACCTTCTCAACCCACAACCTGAGTTCACGGGGACATCTGTATCCCTACCAGACCATAACCAATATCCACACGTAACTCGGGTGTTCAGAACTGAGATTCTGCGTGGCATCATGCCCTAACCCTAACCCTTGCCAGGAAAGGGAGCACGAGCACTCCTGGCATGTGGGCGCTAGGCGGCCCTGGTGCCTGAACACACCAACTTCTCCTGCTCGCTTAGAAGGCCCGTTCCTTGGGATGAATCTGAATCCTTTGACCTGGATGACAATGTCCTTTACAGCCCCACCCCGTGTACTTACTTTACATAGCCTCACTCTTCCTCACACCCTGCCCTGGCCCCCCACAACCTTGAGCTGACTGGTTAGAGAGCGTTTTCTCAGTTCCGCCACCACATCTCACTTTCGCAACCTCAGGCCATTGGCACATGCCATTTCCCCTGCCTGGAAGAGTCCCCCCTGTGTCTCGCTTCACATGACTAAATGCATTCATTCTCCTCTAGAAAGCCTCCATTGGTCCCCAGGCCAGAATAGCACAAAATTTTCTATTTGATTGATTGATTGATTCATTCATTCATTCAACCTTTCCTTCTTCCACTCATTCAAAAATGAGTGGCATCTCTGTGCCACGCACTGTCACTCAGCGGGGCAAATACTGTTCATTGCCTGGCTCCCCACCTGGCCGGGGGCGTGTTGAAGGCAGGGATCAGACATGGCTGCTTCTGTGTTGCACCCCAGTACCCACTGTGCTTGGCACAGAGTAGAGGCTCAGTAAATCTTGCTAAGTGAACACAGCTGCTCCACAGGCCCTGGGAAGCCTGCACTTGTGTGGCTGGGCCCATCCTAACTCAATTTATTGGCTCGGTGATCGGGCCCTGGCGGGGTCCAAATTGAGTGGGTGCCAGCTTTGGGAAGCTGATGGATTTATAAGGAGTGACTGGCTTCCATCACACTCACAACAGCTCTAGGACCCTAGGTGGACCCTTGGTTGATGGCTGGGATTGAGCCCAGGGGAGGGCCGGACGTGTGAGCTAGCGACGGCCTCCAGGACCACGTTCTAGGCCCAGGCCTGTGGCAGAGAAAAGGAGTCCTCCCTGCTCTTGGTCCTGGCCACCCCCAGACCCAGGAGGGCCTCGACCCCCCGATTCTCGGCAGTGAACCAACGAGCACTGCAGTTAAGGGGAGACGCCCTCCGGGCGGGAGGAGCTATGCGGGTCTCCTTGCTTCCTTCTCTGCTCTCTGCTATTCTGAAGGTCGGGGGGGACATGACCTGGTCTGGCGGCTGGCACACAGCAGGGCTGTGGGCCCCACACGGTGACTGGGTAGAAATGGGTGCCCCTCTCTGGCTAGACAAACTAGAAAGAAATATACCTTTCTCTGTGCTGAAGCATCCCCACGTAAGTATTCACAACCAGCCTGGTGAGTGGAGGATGGGGGGGCGGGGTTTAACTCCGAGGCACAGGGCACAGCGGCAGAATATAACACCC